>QJNS01000025.1:173712-396380 GCA_004154925.1 Monosporascus cannonballus
CAACCCCCCCCCCCCCCCCCCCCCCCCCCAGCGGGGAAGTTAACGCTTCGAAACTCACATCCCGAGTGTGGCTGCAAACTCGCATATGGCGTCGTACCATGCGGGGACCTCCGAGTTTTCGCACTTGGCGCTCCCCCAGAACATCAGGTAACGCGCTTTCGCTTGCGTGGTCAGGGGAGAAGGATAGAACCTGGTTAGCTTCGTTGTAGGATGTCGCGTGCGTCGGCGCCCGGTCTCTTCGACGCGTTTCCTGGGGACTGCTGGCGAGGAAATGGATTAGAGAGGGAGGAGGCGAACGACAGAAAACGGCCAGCATGAGAAACCGAACTGAAGTGATTGCGGTCGTCGGTCAGTGGGTAGAAAAAGGAAGGGATGAAAGCACGAAGGCGGGGAGAAAACACGGGAAAGAGGAGCGAGGTTTAAAGTTTATGGTGCGGATTTGCCATGGTACGTAAGGAAATCCACTCGAGTTCGCCCCTATAACAGAGAGCTCTTAAGTAATATAAACGTTGCGACCCTAGCGACTGCACCTACCCCCTGTTTCCCGTATTCAACGGCTTATTAGCACGAAATGGCCAATGGGCACTTGATAAGGGAGACAAAACCTTCCCTTCCCCCCCTTCGAGTCACCTTTTTTGGGCAGAGAAGATGGCCAAAGCTTCGTTTTGTTGTTATAACAGATAACAGAGGTCTATAGCTGGGCTGCTGCCTCCACCACGCAGGGCTATATCAGAGACGTCTTAAGGGGGCCGGTGGGAAGGGAAACATAAATGGAAATAAAAAAGTCACAAGGGTCCGTCAACCCTATGAAGGATATTATTATTATTACACGTTTAGCAAGTGCGGATATAGGTTACTTTATTGGGCGACGTAACTTAGCATCAGCACGCACACACACACACATACGCACACATACACACGCACCCACCCACGCACATATGTACGCGATATGTAATCTGAAATGTACACTTCGTACACATGGCCTTGTGGATCATACTGTATGCAAAAGAGCATACCGTGCATATATGTACATATGTCCATCCATCCATCCATCCGCCTATCATACGGAACCTACATGTGCATACATATGTGTGAGCGTATGAATGCACCGCACATGCACACTGCCAGCAACAAGGAGGGGGAATAGCCCGAGAGTTATGACCAACGCAAGCTCTCGGGCCGTCATCGACTCTGCTGCGCCGCCGCCGTGGCTTCTTCATGTGCTCCCCCCTCCCCGTCCCCACTTCTATCTTTTCTTCCATCCCCCTCTTCCCGCCGTTTTACCACTTACTGACGCGACAAGATTATCAGTCTTGGGTGCCTAGGAGATACGCAGGTATGGATATAACGGGCCTTCCTGTACAAATGAGTGGGGTGGGAAGGACGGCATGCGATTGCCCTGCCCGGGCCGACGGTCGGGATGGCATCTTCCTCTCCCCTCCATCCCCACTGCACCCCCTTACCTTACCTCGCCACATGCATAGACATGTAGGTATCGAAGTATGGCGCGGCACGGTACGGCAGGCAGGCTCCCGATCTGAAGCAAACCTGTCAACCGTGCCCCACCGCCGCGGGTTTGACCACGAGCCGCGCCCGCCAACTCGCCCGAAGCACCACCCATCCTACGTACATCCCTGTATGTGTACTGAGGTTGCTGCTATAGGCGTAAGCATGAACGTTCTGGGCACCCAAGGTGGGAAGGGGCCCGCAGCTGCCCACGACGGAACCATGATGGGCACATGCAATACGGCGGAACGCATAGGTACGTAGGTAGTCCATGGAATCGTGGGCTGATAGGTATGACAACAACAGCAGGAAAGGCACATTGGGATTGGTCGGACATCGTGGATTACCTAGGTATCTACGTGCACTCTGTCGCCGGCAGGACGCACATCTCCCCATCGAAGAAGGAACCAGTACGGCACAAGTCCCCCAAGCCCGTTTTTACTAATTAGCCAATCCGGGCGTGACATGGTTCCAGAAAGGGTGGTCACATCGGCCAAGGAAGGGAGATGCGGACCAATCGTAAATTTCTCGTAGAGTATGAGATTAAGAAAGCCTAATGAAAAAATATCCTAAAGGAAAGGAGAGGGGGGCTAAAAAATCCCCGACTGGCCAATCCTATCCAACCCCCTTGCCAGTTTGCCGCAGGCAAAATGCTTATCTCGTCATCTGCTGTGCACAGGAGGCGGCGCAACACAACTGTGCATCATCATCGTCATCGTCATTATCATCATCATCATCCAACAAGCGCCAATCAATACCATATTGATAGGGGGATGGGTTACGAGCCGTGTTCTGTTATCCGCATACCCCGGACCCCAAATCGTGCGAGAATGGGGTAGATTAGTCTTTCGTCAGATCGTACCCTGAATTGGTGGGGTATTCGCAAGGGGGGGAGGACTAGAAGACATAGCCCCCTTTTCTTTATTCCCCACAATACAAGCGACGCGAATAGGTAAATACCAACAGTGGGGGTTATCAGACAGGGGAAAAGGGAAAACATATCTCGCCTTTCCGCGGAGGATACAGGCTGGCGCAAGCAAGCCCCCAAGAGGCGGCTAGCCGCCGATGAACAAAAGAAGTTTATATGCTTGGAAAGCTGGCAAAACGATATGACGGGATGATCATCGTAGCTAAGCGTCGCTCTGAATAACCATGTACTGTCTGGTTATTCCATACCGACTATCTGAGTATGTCAGGTCTGTGTTCTGGCTTAGACCGCGTGACAACCTGTCAGGTCGGACGGCCAGGTTGCGCAACGGATAAAAGCGCGCAGGGGGTGGAAGGACACAAGCAAGCCGGTAAGAGATGCACAAAATGAACATAGCGGCTGAGACGCTGCGGCCTTACGCAACCGGCGTGAAACGAGCGGACCGGGGCCACGAAGGCTTGTGTCGTGCGATTTATGTTAGACGATGGGCAAACTCGTCCAGCAATAGGGCAGCAGGGCCGACTTGCAGTATTGCGGAAACGAACAACAGCGCAGCATCGCGCTAAAGCTAAGAGCTCAGCTCGGCGAGGCTTATACCGGCCGATGAAAGGGCAGACGACTCGGCGAGCAGATGAGCTTCACGGGGCACGAGCGGGCGCCGAAGGCGCTGCGTACACGGTGCCGCTCTCCTGTCTCTTCCGAGAGCTGGGTGAACCGGCCTGCGTGTCGCCTTGCTCCTGAGTAGTGCTGCTGCGTGTTACCAGGCTTCGGCTGCCGCTGGGGACTGACCTGGGGGTAAACATCGGGATCTCGTCATCATGTTGCGGAACGTAGGGGTGTCTCATCATCGCATCGAGCTCTCTGGATAGCTTGTCCGGCTCTTGCGGGCTGTCGCTGTCGTCTTTCAACATAGTCCCGAATGAGCGCTTCCGCGTAGGCACCATCCCCAGGGGCAACGGATACAACTTGAGGTCTCTGAGAGAGCTGCTTTGTTCGGCACCAGCTCCCTCATCATCTCCGTCGTAGCGGGTGGAAACCTCGTCGTTGATTCGCATACGGGAAAGGCGTCTAGCTACATGTCGAGTTGCCGGCTCTCTAATGTCGCTCGAATCGTGCGAATGCGAACGCGCCGTCTCCGAACGACTTGACCTACGATGTAGACGTAAGTAGCTATAGGCTGAGGGGAAATTCTGCAAAGGACTCACGAAGATCCTCGAGTAGACTGGGTGGACCAGCGCCCCTCCTCATCACTCTGAGAGTGATGGTTCTCTTGAGTCGCTTCTTCTTCTTCTCGCGCTTGGGCCATGTGCTGCATGCTTGGTTACTCTTATACCTTGCAGTTGCTATGAGACCTGGGAGTTAGACAAATGAATGTTTAAATAGGATTTCAGCTAGACCGGAACGAGGGCTGGTGTCTAGATTTTGTCATGTTTGTTCCTGAGGCAGCCCTGAATCGAAGGAAGCTTGTGAGTGTCCAGAGAGGGAATGGATAGAACAAACATTCTGCCTCGCACGTGAGCTCCGAGCAGAAGCTGCCTTTGCACGATGACGAGTACCTACCCATTCATGGAAGGTCCTACCTTGGCGGCTCAGGGACGGATGGATGGGGCCACTGGACATGGATCATCGACTCGAAGGCGCATATAGCACAATCCCGCTTCAAATCACAGCAGTGAGTCCTGCCAATAGTTTTGCGTGCCTCAGAGAGGAATGGGCTCGCCTAGATATGTAGGTTGCTGACGCACAAGACCAATAACATCGACATGCCAGGTTTGTCGGGCCTGATCCCTATACATCCACGTTTTCCTTATTGTGCATGACGGATAGCCGGTTGTTGCGTTACTCCTTGCTCGTCAGCCACTGAAGGACTGCAATCGCGGGTGCAAGAAACCCAAGATAGCGGAGAAATACCTGCAAGGTCCCGCGTCCTCTCCATGTAACGACGGAACGTCATATGGCGACGGCCATATAATAAGTTCGGAACTCATGACCTTTCCCTGATTCGAGCAGATATCAAATTCGCAAGGAAGAACCACAGCTGCGCAGGAATGAGGCCCACAGTCAGGTGATAATAACCGGCTTCCCCTGGGACATGACTGCGACTGGCACAGCCTCTCACTGGTTATGCTACAGCCCAGGCCTAGTTCCCGACAAGGAGTAGGTCGAAAAGAATGATAGCTGGCCTGGCTACCTTCTAGTTGGTATCGAGACGCTGAGTCCAAGTGCTACGTCACAACCACATCTAAGTGCCACTCCGAAGGAGTCTCGTGTGACTGGTCGGATGCAAAACATCTGCAAGCGGAGGTGAGGCCAAGACGGCATACGAGGTGTAAGGCTTGGGAGAAGTGGGTGGGGGATCTAGGCTTGCCTCAAGCTATCGTACGACGAGTGCTGTAGAATGAAGCGTAATGGTTTTCCCCTTTATGGTGATCTCGTACAGATCCTTGATCGGATACGCGTTTAAAGCAAATATGGTGTTTCCAACCTAACGAGTATCTCCTCGCTTTTGCATTCCACCAGAAGACGAGGTGCGTCTTGTTTGCTCCTTCGACTCTTCGATACGGGTCACTCCAGCGCTCAAGGTCCGTTTACCTTCAGCGGGAATGCACAGTCCGATGTTTGGACAGCTCTAGCCCATCCTTCTTCGTACAATGTCAGCTCTACTATCTTCCTGACGATAATGAGGTCAGCAGAGAGGGACAAAATGAGGCGGACAGATTCCATGAGAGTGCCTAACGCCAGCCAAACACTGCCGCCAGGCGAGGTCATAGTTCCAATGCATAAAATATGGCGAACTCCTACAGTTAGGCACATGACAAGGGGGCATAAGGCAAGTGTAACAAAGTCCAATAGATAGGTAGAGGCAGCCAATGTAGTTCCAAAGCAATGGTTCTGCAACGGCTGGGGAGGGTCGCCTGTGGCTGGTGTGGTTCCCTCAAAGCGGCTTAGCTTTTTCTACTTCCCTTGTAGGATTATCCAGATTCAACTTCGGATCCACTTAAAAACTTATCGTTATCGGTTCCAAGCCCCAGTAACTTTTTTGGACGACATGGCGGGGTGTTTAATGGAATGGAATCTGGACTGCGCCTGTTAGCCTTCATCTTATAAGGAGATTGGCCATTTCAGCAACTTTTCGTCCATTTCGGGCCGTTTCGGACGGAGTCGCACGAAGGAGAGGACGACACCATGAAGCTCGACTCTAAGGCAATGCGGCATCTGACCGCCGAGGACTGGCGAGTCCTGACCGCGGTATGTGGTCTCCCCCCCCCCCGGGGGTCAGGCCCCACCATCAGTCACTGCTACTAACACAAAACCCGCCGGGCGCACAGGTAGAGATGGGCAGCAAGAACCACGAGGTGGTGCCGACGGCACTGATCGAGAAGATCGCGCGGCTGCGGGGCGGGGCGGGCTCGACGCGGCGGTCCATCTCGGCGCTGGCGAAGGTCGGGCTGATCGCGCGGCCGCGGGAGGGGGGCCGGCCGTACGACGGCTACCGGCTGACGTACGGGGGGCTGGACTACCTGGCGCTGCACGCGCACGCGTCGCGGGGCGATGTGTACAGCGTGGGGACGCGGATCGGCGTGGGCAAGGAGAGCGACATCATGGTGGTGGCCGACTCGACGGGCAGACAGCGAGTGCTCAAGATCCACCGCCTGGGCCGCATCTCGTTCCGCACCGTCAAGGCCAACCGCGACTACCTGCGCAAGGGCCGCCAGGGCTGCGGTTCCTGGATGTACCTGTCGCGGCTGGCGGCCGAGCGCGAGTACGCCTTCATGCGCGCCCTGCGCGCCGAGGGCTTCCGCGTGCCCGAGCCCCTGGGCCAGAGCCGCCACACCGTGCTCATGGACCTCATCGACGCCTATCCACTGCGCCAGATCACCGCCGTCGGCGACCCAACCGCACTCTATGCCGAGCTCGTCGCCCTGATCCTGCGCCTGGCGCAGCACGGCCTGATCCATGGCGACTTCAACGAGTTCAACATCCTGTTGAAGGAGGAGAAGGAGGAGGAGGAGGAGCAGCCATCGGCGAAGGGGAAGGAGCCCGAGAGCAGCGGAGAGAAGAACGAGGCGAAGGTGAAGGCGACACCGATCCTCATCGACTTCCCGCAGATGGTGTCGATGGACCACCCGAACGCCGAGATGTACTTCGACCGGGACGTGGCGTGCGTGAAGCGCTTCTTCGAGCGGCGCTTCCACTTTGTCAGCGCGCAGCCAGGGCCCTTCTTCAAGGACGCCAAGAAGATGGTCGGTAAGAACGGGGCGCGGCGCCTCGACGCCGCCGTGGAGGCGTCGGGATTCACCAAGAAGATGCTGAAGGACCTGGAGGCTGCCATCCGAGAGCAGCAGGAGGCGAGGGGAGAAGAGGGTGAAGGAGTCGAAGGGGCGGGAGAATTGAGCGAGGACGAGTTCACCGACGGAGACGACAGTCAAGAAGAGGGGAGCAGTGAGGCAGAACAGGAAGATGACGGCAGTGAAGGGAGGGAGACCGATTCGAGGATAGACGTGTCTAAGCTTTCTGTCCGTGAGGACACCTAAAGATATTGGTGGTTCTCAGTTTGAGTGAACAAGATTTGATACCCGGCACATCCACCTCGCCATGCTTCTTCCCCGTGCTGGATGCCGATTTGCGTGTGTGCGTGCAGGCGCGATTGAGTTTCATTTGCAGTGAATTGATGGCTCTACTGCTAGAAGGTGCCAGGAATGGGACCCGTAAAGCGCCCTCGGAAATGTAACGTGTAAGTCTTGAGTAGATGTCACGAAACAAAACAAACAGTTAGCCAGTACGAAATTAATATATCGATACTACCCTATGGTAATAGCTATAATGAGGCTATCACGGGAGTATGAATACTGTAGACGTGCTCAACAGACATAAGAACATCCTCAATAACCGTTTTTTGGTACAGTCCACCACAAATAAAACCGTGGATTTGCTAAACATAAGAGCGCCCTGTCAAAACCCCTCCTGCCGAAACCGTTTTTGGCATAGTCGTCTGCAAACAATATGGTCGTAATGTGAGATACTCGCGACGGTCATCCGGCAATTCTGGCCAGACAAAATAGCTTCTCGAAAACACAACAAAGAGCCCTAGGTGGCCTGTCCGACAAACAATGAATGTTAATCTCCATACCACGGCCGCACAAATGTGCCGCGGTATAGGTAGATAATGCCGAGGTGAAAAGAAACAGAAGATGAGATCATAACAGGAAAGAGGCATGGGATCTGAGACAGATATTGTCTAGTCCTTTTCCTGCTTAACAGGAGACGATCGTGAACTTCCGTTCGCAACCAGGGGGGAGTCAACATGAATCGTGACACCTTCATCACCCGAACCGTCTTCCGAAGACGCAGTATTACCAGCGGCAGCACTGCTCGGTCTAACGGGAGAGACGGTTAGTGGTGCTGCCAGTACATGGGACCAGGGGCACCGTACGCCTGAGTGGGAGTTCCAACACCACCAGCAGTTCGGTAACCGGAATTAAGGCTTCGAGTAGCACTGGAAAGGTTAGCAAGTTGTTTCAAGCCAACGGGAGGAGATCACTGTACGAGATGGATCTGTAGCGAGGCTGGCCATAGATGGTCGGGTGCATGCCGACCAGAGGGGTTCCGTATGCGCCAACGTTGTACTCGTTAGTTCGGAACTGCCGTCGCTCCGCAGTGATGCGCTTCAGCTCCTTCTGAGACGGGGTGTCTGCATAGCGAATCTGCATAGGCAAACCTTCCTCGCCAAGTTTGATATTGGTGAAGTCTTTGATGATCTGATCGCAGATCTCACGGGTCTCAAAGCTAGAGAGTATCTGTCAGTCATCTGTGCGTTATTTGAAAACTCCAAGGAGAAGCTTACCGGGCGAATCCTACGCCGCGGCTGTTACCCAAGTTGTCACGAAGGATCTTGCTCGACAGGATGGTGTAGCCGAGGAACACAGCGCCAAGCTCCTGTTTACCAATGTCAAAGTAAGCTCATACAACAGGCAAGGGGAAGTGGGTTTACAATCTCAGTCATGGACTTGGGCAAGTTGGAGATGTACAGGTTGGTCGACTCTTCGTCGCCCTCAGCCTTGAGTCGCGAATTGAACGACTCCTGCAAATAGTCAGTTGGCCATCTAGGAGGGGTCAAATCAATCGCTGGGGTTCTGACTCTGGCAAAGCCAACTTCATAACCCAGGCGATAGAAGCCACGAATGCATAACTCGGAGTCGCGGACATCGAGGAATTTAGCAAAGCCGAATCTTTATGGGGGGTTAGCTTCGCATATCTTTCCCAAAGAAGACGTGAAGAGGGAGAAACCTACCCCTTGCAAGCACCTGTGGCGGTATCAATGATGGCCTTCGACGTCTCGACCTGACCGAAGCGCTCTGCATACTTCCTGAGAGTCTCGTCGTCGGTAGTGGGATGCAGACCGCGGATATAGACGTTACGATTGCCGGGGATGTGATTGGCGAGGCTCTGCTCTAGAGTCTTCATGTTCTCCTGAGGAGTGAAGACCGCGGGGACAGCGGGAGGGATCGCGGGTTCACGCTTGAGGAGTGCGTCAAAGTCAGCGTTGAAAGGGATGGGGATAGCATGGAAACCCTTAGGCGGCTGAATAGCACCATTAGCCACAACCTGTTGAGGCGAAGGGGTAGTGTAAGTCGATCGGTCCGAGACTGCCACGTGAGCTCCCTGGTCTCGGGTAGTCGTGCTGCCAAAGAAAGGGGTGGCGGGGGTCGACTCGGTAGTGGAGTAGGAAGATCGACGATTGTCAAGACCAGGTACAGGGGCGTCCTTGGAGCTGACATCGGAACGCTCTGCAGCGAGTCCAGGACGGCCAGTCGGGAATGGAACGAACTGCATAGGCATTCCAAGGGCAGCTTGCATATATTGGCCGGGAGCCGGGTAAGCACCGGAGGGAGTCTCATGAAGGTGGCCATAACCGGGCAAAGCAGGGACGCCAGCAGGCACTCCAGATGGAGCATAGCTCAAGAAGTACTGGCCATCAGCAGTGACGTAGCCGTTCGACATCATGGCGCCTTGACCATGAAGGCCGAGACCACCCAGCTGGCTGACCATAGCGTTAATGCCACCATCAGTAACACGCTGAAGCGGCATTCCATTGGCACCGGTAGTGTCGTGGTTGCCAGCGACCTGGGCAGCCAGATAGGCGGGAGGAACGTTGGCGTTGCCATTGACTGGCATAGCGCCGTGGGCGGGCATAGAACCATGAGCCGGCATAGCGCCATGGTAAGTACCACGCTTGCGCTGACGCTCACGCTCGGACTCATAGGTGTTATCGGTGGGGATATGGGTGGGTGCAGTGTAAGACAGAGTCATCTGTTCAAAATTCTATGTTAATGCTCTTCCCCTTAACAGCAACCCATGTATGTATGATTCATATTGACAAGAATCCGAACTAGAAGGAGAAAAGGCTTCTCTCAGGGACGATGGAGTGGAGGTATGGAGCGTAAAGAAATTTCCCTAGGGGAAGTATGGGAATGATAGTGAAAGCAATGTGATACTTTTATCACACAAGAAGAGATTAGGAAGAAGATCTGGAGTTCTGCGTGCAAGGTGAACGGAAAGTGAAAGTAGACTCAGAAGACACCAGGATACCCCAGGCATCGTCTGTAATCTCATAGGACTTCGAATTTCCATGTGTGCATTGTGGAAGAGGGGGCACTATAGCGTAGTACGCAAGTGGGAGAAGGGGGTCGGTTCTGGTGGTGTTCGAGCAAGGCAACGGCAGGATGGGACTATCGGAAGGCGAAGGGAAGACGAGGCCGAAGGCAGAGGCCGGAGGCGTGTATGGATTCTTCAAAGGCGGATCACGGTAGGGCGAGGCACGCCGAGAAGCTAGCATCTCGGCAGGCTCGGCACGTCCGAATTCGGTAAGTGAAGCCACCAAGTCTAAGATGTCCGATAGAGTTGGAGGTTAGGGCCTTATACATACCTTGTACAAGAATCAACTGGGCGAGCTTTAGTTAGGATGGGATATGTTCTGAGCAGTATTGGTGTTAGTTAAGGACGGTAACCATTGAGACATGATGGCCAATAACAACAATGTTAGTAAGTAGTGCAAGGTTAGAATGTAGGAGTAGGAGTTGATCATAGAATGAAGTGGTATAGAAAGTAGGTGGGTTAAGGAAGTATGCCAGATGAAGGAAACGTATGGAGACAGGCGAGAAACGATTTCACTTTTACTGTGTGTGCAAAGTATACCAGAATAATAGGTGACGGACACAGCCTAGGTGATCATAGATATGAAGGGGTTTCACAGTCCTCTGAACAACAGTGCTAGGACTCGATGGTTGATAAGGGTGCAGACGTCTCTCTCGTACAAGGGAAGATGGACATGACAATGTAGATAGCTTGAATACCAGTTCAATGTCCAGATTATGAGGTTCTTCACAGCCCAACCTGATATGAGAACGACGTGAGATGGACCAACCTTGTAGGGTCTGGCCGTGCCAATGTCGTGCTACCAAGACAGTTGTGGATGAAGCGAGTGGTTACCAGTAAAATAGAGTAGCTAACAAGCAAGATGATGGGAAGAATTGAAGAGACTGTGCGGTGATGGGGTTGCTGGATGACTTGATGCTTATGGTGAATGACATGGAAAGGGAACGGGAGAGGACGTTCTGGTATATGTAGAAAAGAAATAGACCACGGATTCGGAGATACTAACCAATGGCGAGGTAATGAAGGCAAGCTCTAAAATGCGTCCGTAGCTTCCTTGCAATGACAATAAGCTTGGCAATGATAATAAGACGTAGGAAGGCACAGTTTGGATGAAGTTGTCGGCGATAATGCAGATACTCCAAAAAGGACGTAAGTATGGATGTTGTCACAGACGAAGGAGATGAAGAAAATCGGCGATGGGGGAAGTGGTGATTGTTTATGTACGCGAGAATAATTTTCATATGAAAGCCGCCAGCTGGTAGACAATGACGCAGCAGCCTCCGCTCAGATGCGTTTCGGACAATTGGAAGGAACAACTTGAATAATCACGTAGCTGTCGCCGGGACCTGTGTTGGAAGTTGCGTCCAAAGCCGGTATCAAAACAGGAGGTGCACCTGATGACCACCATCCCGCGTCTGGCTGATTTCGTCAGGGCCCGAGACTTTTTTCAAACTCCATGTGCCACTTTCACATACAGCGATACTGATCATCAAAGTTTATCTTGATGTAATGGCCTTAGACCCGTGGACCAGTATATCGAAATCCCGAGAAGGCGTTGCGGAGCAACGACACGAGCGCAGACCTCCCCCTTTATTTCCAAGCTGTTATATGGAGTAACCACGAACACCACGGCTTGTGCTTCCTAGTGCCCGGGATGACTGCTCTTTTAACCCAGCAACCACGGTTGATCACATCCACGAGCAGTACGTATATTACGTTACCTAGCCACCCGGTAACCGATTGTCATGCACTGCTGAGGCAACGCAGTTCCCTTCAGCATGGGATGTTAGGTTGGAAATAGAACACTGGACAAATCATAGGATTATACG
Source organism: Monosporascus cannonballus (assembly GCA_004154925.1). Classification (NCBI taxonomy): domain Eukaryota; kingdom Fungi; phylum Ascomycota; class Sordariomycetes; order Xylariales; genus Monosporascus; species Monosporascus cannonballus. Next base: position 185,632 of record QJNS01000025.1, read on the forward strand.
GAAAACTAGAACTTAATAATTCAGTTCATACCTGCGACCATGTCCACCACATCTTCCACTGACGTCTACAGGTTCGTCCAACTTCTAGTTCACTCTGTTCCTATCTCCTGGAGTGAAAGTCACCGATATCAAACTGCAATCTCCTTCGTACTGGCGGCATAATTCACCCAAGGCAGCTGGTGGTGAGTTATATTGCAAGCTGTGGTTACCCTTTACAGGTAGACCAACTATCGACTTCGGGAGCAATGTACGAACCCGCTTGTGTGTCTGTTTGAAAGAGAATGCAGCGCCAAGAGAAGCAGCAACTCACGTAAGAATATCGTGGTCTAGGAATATTGTAGAATGTAGTTGATATTGGAAAGTCCTCAGTTGATCATATTCGCAAAGCCTCCCTTAAAGTTTCTTGTGGGATTTCGCTCCAGGTCAGGGAGAGATCAAGCCATATATTTATCTCCGTGGCAGTCTAACACAATGGCATATACGGTGCAACACCTACACATCCAATAGTCAAGCTTCATGCAGGCAAGTGGCCGAGATATCATCCACGTAGCTAGGTTACCTGATGGGCTCCCCCCTTTCTCCAGCGACACATTTCGTGTGTGGTGAGATTCACCTTCGGTCTGAATTGAAGAGGGAGACAATGACGTCATTAATGGCTATGTGTTAAAAGGACGGTACACACTCTTATGCCATCGAAGATTCGTGGATGCTCTTTCCACCACAGTGGACCACTAGTTGTGGCGCCCATAGCCGGTCTGTATCGAGACTGCTGTGATGGGGTCTACGGCGTGGGGTAAGTCTCAGCCCGGGCAACAGCCTTGGACTTACTTCGACCCGTTAAATGTCGAGGAGACCAGTGATGGTCTCATATCATGTTCGATAATCTTAGACTGTCCCAATTTCATATCCGGTATCTCGTCCGGTTCATCAGCCCGCCAGCCTTCCACCCAGTCTATGTTAAACAAGCGCGCGGTAAGAGGCTTCCGAGGCTGGAAACCGATCTATCACTTGCATATGCGCCATGCCGAGCGGGTGAAGCCAGAACGTCGACTGTGTGCTGCACGAAGAGAGAGGCTTGTCCCGTAGCAATGTGATGTTTGAGCATCCAAATCTGTGGATGTTGATCGAGACCCAAGAGCTGTGGCGTCCGGGCCACCCGCCATAAAGGAACGCGTACCATTTATAGCCCTTTCGGTTATCATGGCTTGTAGGGGGCTTCTTGGATGTCATATGAGCGTGATCCATTGATCTTGAAAGAACGGAATCCCTGAACGGATGGGTTTAACAGCGTCTAGAGCAAAAGGCAGAATCCTTATCTATATGAGGTAGGTTGTCTCAAGTCACAGACTGCCGGCTGCTTGGAGGCTGACGACTAGCTGCTCATTGAGAGCTTCGAGATGATCGATGTGCGGGTTCCTAAGAAGATATCTCAGACTATTGAACCATTATGAAAGACTCATAAGCCTAGTTGCCTCTGTTAGACATATCTCGGCAGTAGATATTTGGGGTTTCTCTCCTCGGTCTTCCCCCTTTGCTTTGAAGTGAAGGTATGTATGCTCCTGTGGTTGGGTGCGCGGGGATCTTGGGCAAAACCCACATCCGCGGACTTCAAGTTGGTCCTACATGTACATATGGAAAGGCAGTTACCATGAGCAGGGAAACGACGCAGGATTCGAGCGAACGCAGGTTACATGTCTACTGACTGGCAAACTGTTAATGGCTCGGACGTTACCCGTTTATCCAAGGTATGAATTCGGACCCACGCGCGGGGGCTGTCTTACCTAAGCTGCCAAGTAAAGGCACGGACCGCAAAGTTATGGAGAACAGCCCCTGAAACCTGCGAAATTTCCAAACCGCGTTCATTAGGGGAAAAAAAATGTCACATGCTTATCTTATCTGCCAAGACATGTCGTTCTCACATTTGAGTGCTGGACTTGGACCCGTCATCAGACAATTTCGACGCTGGTGTTTATGCAGTGTTGAAAGCGGACGGTTTTACGGGAAGTCCGTCTGGCCGTCTGGAGCTAAAAGTGCGGCGAGGTCCGCATACGATTGGGTTAACGGCCGACAGTATGCCCGAGAAGCCTAGTCGAATCGTCGTTCAATAGTACACACCTACCTACCTACTCACCTATTGGGGTTTAAGCTTGGCTGCTTGACTTACCTGACAAGTTACGCCCCCTACGCAACACACCTAGCCTGCAACACTCCAATTGCTGCTTGCTTCACCGAGTTCTGGTCGGCTGGGAATGCCGAGCTTTGTGACCTTGAGTCCGATATCATAGCCTCCCTGGAAAACTTGACGGTACCAATACGTCCAATCTAACAGCTCGAACCAACCCGACCGTCAACGTCGTCATCTTAAGCCCCATACAAGCGCATTCCATCCCTGAGTGTATCTGCGTATTGTCGCATCGTCTCGCCCGATATGGAGGTCGAGGCAAGTCCTGCTGACTCATCCGCGAGCGCGGGACAGAGGCAACATTCGAAGTCTTCGCCGCAACAGTCATCTGCGCATGGTGGAAACGGACCACCAGCCGCGACCACGATGACGCAGAATGCGCAAGGCCAAATGAGCTTCCGAAGGTTTGACAAGTTCTGGTTCCGGTGTCATGCGCCGTGCGACGAACGAGCTGACGTGTGTGTTAAATCTTAAAGGCAGCGTGCTTCGAGAGCTTGTGAGGTATGTACCAGAGTGATTCACTATATGTCAAGTTTGGGCCTGTCCTTAATTGGGTAGATGAGATGAGATGAGATGGGTAGGGGAGGTCCAACGTTCTTGCATTTGTTCTTATACCGTGGGGTGCCAATGGCTCTACTGCGGATCCTTATCCTCCTCGGCCGTGCCGAGGCATCTCGACAACGGCCAACGCCCGTCGCAACATTGCCGCGCATATCAGCCCATCAACCAATCCCGGCCCCCCTCCCCCGTTGATAACAGGCGTCCGTGACTGACCATTCGCTATCAACATAACAGACATGCCATGCCAGAAAGGTACGAATCCTCCATCGGCCCTCAATGCAACTATCATCCAACGTCGCCCTCCCCACATGTCGTCGCCGTTCGGTGATAGACTTGCCTGGACAAGAATGTCGCGCGATTAACGAGGATCGGAATAGGTACGATGCGATGCTGCCAGTCTCGGTGTTCCTTGCACCAACTGTGTAGCATTCCAAATCGAATGCAGGATTCCGCAGCCTAAGCGAAAGAAGACCCAGGCAAACGCAAACAAGGATTCAGATAGGTCCGTGGACTTCTTCAATTTCGATGTTAACTAGGACGGATCGCCTTCCCTGCCACAGAAAGCTAACGCCAGCTCCTCAAGTGATCGTGGAGACCAAGTCGACAATGATTCTCCCCAGCCAAATGCCTTCACCGGCTCTACCAACACGTTCCAAGCGAGACCGGTTGTATATCATTCTGCAGAGGGTACGCCGTCGACGGATATGACAGAAGCGCAGACCAGGAAAGAGGAGGTTGACAATCGGACTTTCGTGGATTTAGTTATGAAGCCAAAGTTTACGAGAGCCCCTATCACCGATGCTGGCCGGGTAGCGTTTCTGGGCGAATCGTCCAACTTTAACATGCTGGTACACGATCGCCAAGGCTCGTCCGACATCGTCCATTACCCCCTCCCCGAAAATATTAGGGGAACCAGGGCCAGGTTGACCGAGCTGGACAATATTGAAATCGACATTCTTCATCAGCGTGGTGCCTTTCTCTTGCCCCCGAGATCTCTTTGCGACGAGCTCATCGAAGCCTATTTCACATGGGTCCACCCTATCATACCCGTCATCAACAGGACCCGTTTCGTGAGGCAATATAAGGACCCTAAGAACCCTCCGTCGCTGCTTTTGCTACAATCCGTACTGCTCGCTGGCTCGCGGGTCTGCAGCAACAAGCAGTTGATGGATGCGAATGGCTCAACCACCCCAGCTGCCCTGACATTCTACAAGAGAGCGAAGGCGCTTTACGACGCCAATTACGAAGACGATCGGGTGACTATTGTCCAGTCCCTGATCCTGTTAAGCTGGTTTTGGGAAGGACCGGAAGACGTCACCAAAAACGTCTTCTACTGGACCAGGGTCGCGGTAAACGTCGCCCAGGGCATAGGAATGCACAGGAGCGTCGAAAACTCGCAGCTGAGTAAAGCTGACAAGAGGTTGTGGAAGCGCGTCTGGTGGACCTTATTTACCCGCGACAGATCATGCGCCGTAGCTCTCGGGCGACCATGTGGTATCAACCTGGAGGACTCGGATGTGGACATGATCACCGAGGACGACTTCATCGAAGACGAGCCCGGCCATACGAGCCCCTATGCCCCCGACCCCGTTCATGTCGACTTTTTCTTGCAGTATGTCAAGCTTTGCGAGATTATGGGGCTGGTTCTCTCCCAACAATATTCGGCCGCGTCCAGAGCTCGGCCGAAGAATGCCATCGATCTTACTCATAGCGACATGGCTTTGGCCGACTGGCTACAAAACTGTCCTAGGACCGTGTACTGGGAAATGCCGCGGCATCATTTCTGGAGCGCACTTCTCCATCTCAACTACTACACCACCCTGACTCTCCTCCATCGCGCGCACATGCCTCCCAGTACGAGCCACGCCGCGAGATTCCCCGATGACATCAGTTACCCATCGCGGAACATCGCCTTCCAGGCGGCGGGGATGGTCACCTCCATCGTTGAGAACTTATCAGCTCACGACCAACTCAAGTTCTCCCCCGCTTTTATTATTTATAGCATATTCTCTGCCCTCATCATGCATGTGTATCAGATGCGCTCACCTGTGCCTTCAATCCAGCAGGTAACGCAGGACCGTATCCGAACATGCATGGACGCTCTAAAGGAAGTATCCAAGGTTTGGCTCGTAGGCAAGATGGTGCACACCTTGTTCGAAGCGATTTTCGGCAACAGAGTTCTCGAAGAGAAGTTGCAAAAAGCCGCCGGAAGGCACCACAGAAAGGCCCATCAGGCCTTGGCTCAGTTAGATCAGCATCAGCACAGACAACAGGACACTACCAAGAGGAAATACGACGATATAACGCCCGACTTCGGCGTCAACGCGCCGGTCCATCAGGAATCGTACGAGCGTTCGCGGCCTCAGACCCCGAGAAACGAGGCGGCCCAGGGGCATCCGCAGATGGGACCGCCTATCAACTCACCACATACCATTGGCAGGAACGCAGACGCATTCATGGGGGGAGCTAATAGCAGACCGCACACGCGACCGGCGACGCCATTCAACCCCTCATTTTCCGTCCCCACGACGCCCCCCGACCTCTACCTAGTGACGCGCAACTCGCCGAATCTATCGCAGTCCCTCTGGGAGAACTTCCAGCCGGACCTGCTGTTCCCCGAGAGCTCCATGTCGCAAATGCCGTCACCGGCGCAGAACCATCAGAATCTGGACCCAGACCTCATGGCCCAGATGCAGGCCAGTATGTCCTCACCACCACCACCACCATCGCATCAACAACATGAACATCAACAGCAGCATCATCAGTCACCAAAACGCCAAGGCGCCGGTAGCCTACAAGACCATAACCATCCGTACCCCAGCTTCTTCCCTCAACTTCAACAACAGCAGCAGCGGCGGCGCGTGTCGCCCAGGCACGCCGCTTTACTGAGCCATCCTTCACCACATACTAACAGTATCTCGCGTCCAGGACTCGGAGGTTTCGGCGCCGGTCACAACAGCAGCAACAACAACAATAACGACGAGGGGAACCACCAGGCGACGATGACGACGGGGCCGGGCGGTAATAACCACAACATCGGCCAGCACAATAGCAGCCTGTGGCAGCAGCAGGACTTCAACGCCCCGCCGCTGCCCGACGGCCAGAGCCCAAGCGATAGCTGGAGCACCTCGTCCGCGCAGGGCCAGGCGGTGCCGTCGAATTTCAACGTCGGCGACTGGTATGTGTCTCTCCTGCTCTGCTGTGATGTACTTCCGTGTCTCGCGTTCTCTTTCCCTCTCCCCTTTGTGTATACCTTCGAGTCAACACACTTGAAGCTTTCATTCGTTTATTTACTTTCTTTATGTTCTATTCGCACTTTTGCATGTGAATGCAACAATCCTTGAGTCGCTAACCGACCGCTACGTGCACTAGGTACCAATTCTTTGGTCTTGATGGCGAGGATATACAATTCGGGGACCTTGACACCTTTCCAACGGCCTAGGTCGCATCCGCCTTAACCAGCCGGGAGGGTTAAAGATGTGGGGTTCGTATGTAAGGGCCTCGGCGTGTACGAAAAGGGGACATGATTGCGCATGAAAAGCATGGTGGCGGCTGCATTAGTAGAGACAGCTACGTACTCTCAACTTAGGTGTCCGGGTTTCTTTGCTCCTAGGGAAAAGGGGGGACGGAACCGTTAGACGGCAGGGCGACACGGTACGCCCTATTCTATCTACTTCCCCTTCCCATGGCTTCCACGATTGTGAGCTTGCTTAAAAGATACGGGCTGGTTGGCGTCCAGCCCAAAAGCATAGGTATGAATCTTTACATGAGATGAGGGGTATATATATGTGTGTGTATGCACAGGGGGGTGTTTCGGAAGATGGGATTAGTTACTTCGCTGTCTGGGGTGTAGGGAGCATTTGGAATGGGTTTAAGTGCGTACATATTTGCTATATAATGAGAACTATTTCGAGCGCCTCGAGGGTGTAGATATTAATTTCTGGGCGTTTATACCAGAGTCGTGAGTGTGACATTTATGTACGCATCAGGGGTTTATCCGGCCCTAGACAGCACCGGGTAGATGGGTAGCTCTATCCCGGGACATGGTCCGTGCACCAAGCTACATTTCTAGTGCGCTAACGGATTCTTTTCTAATACAACCAACTTATCTTTCTAACCTCGGACTCCACATAATGAATGACCCTAACAATGAATAGGGAAAACACACTCAAAATCATAGTAACCTACATATTCCAAAGCTTTTTAATAACGCAATAACATATTTCTTGATAAAATAAAGCTATTCAGGTTATTTAGCTTTGCGTTGCCTTTTTTTAACAGGCTTTTTTTCAATATAATTATTAATTAGGACCTAATCGCTAGTTTTTATAAGCTTTAAACGTTTCATAGTTTTGTTCTTAGCCAACCTAATATCTAATAAATTCGCAAAAATCTTATTCGATTACTTAATAACAATTTAACGTTTGCAATTTTCGTATTTTTCGAATTTTGTTTATAAAAGCTAATTATTATAGCAGAAAATAACGTTTTCGATATTAAGATTATTAAGCCCTTTAACAGCTTTAATTATTACCTTCCGTATATTACGAAATGCCTTTATCTAATTACGTAAGACCGTTCGTATATTTTTTCGTAATTTTAAAGCCTTATAAAAATATATACGATTTCGTTTTGGCTATTAATTATTTGTTCCGAAAATATTTTCGGTTTAAATGTTGGTTAAGGTATTATTTCGAAATCATTTAATACTATGTCAGATTAAAAAAGAAATAAGCCGGTATAACGTTATCCAGCTTTAATATTTTTATCGATAAAGACGATTTCGACAGCTTTACGATATACTTTTAGCATACGGTGTTTATATTCGAAAATTATTACGAATAATTCGTTAATTTCCCGCAAAGCGATACGATATTGTTTTTAAAATTTGAAAAATACAGTAATGTCGAATAATTAAAGGCTACTATTTTAATAAAATAAAAAATGTATAAAAATAACTATGTTTTTAAAATATTTATATATAAAAATAAAAGATACGTATGTAATATAGCTATTTAAGATAAATAACTATTATTTACTATAAAAACGGAATTTAGTTTTCGGAAAAAAAATAAATTTTAATTATTTTAACGTAATAACACTATTAATTTACCTTTTTAAAATTAAAATATATTCGATTTTTTTTCAAATTTTTAAATAATTATTGCTTTTAAATTATAAAATTATTAAAAATATATACGGCCGTACGTTTCTCGTATATAAAGCCGATATATTCGAAAATAAATATTTATAATATTATTTTTAATTTTTTAAGTTTTGCGCTAACTATTTTCGAAAATCCTACGACCGTTTTATTAGCTTATTTCTCCTTTTGGACGCCCGGTTTATCTATATTATATTTGTTCGCAAGTTAAATCTCGTATTTAGTTCGTATAACAACGAAAATAGGGAAAAACCTGCGTATTTCGTTGCTATTACATATTTCGGAACGTTTTCGAAATATAATTCGGTTTTTTTCGTATATATTTTGTTGTAATGTATACTAAAACGATTAATCCAGTATTTTTTAAAAGTTTTTTTTAAAACTTAATAAAGTTTTTATTATTTAACGGACTTATATCTTTATTAATACACGCCTATATATCTTTTCGTATAATATCTAATTAATAAGTTTATCCTTTTTTTAATCCGACAGCTTATATATTTTAGCTTTGGTTTCGGAACGCGATTTGGAATTATGAACACGGTATAATAAGGTCGATTAAAGTATATCGAATTGCAAATTCGTAAGGGTTTCGAAATTACTTTCCGCTATAAAAATTTTAACATCTCGAATTCTGCGCTTTTGATCGAAATTAACCATCTTTACTCGAAATCAATTAACTAAAAAGTTGTTAAGTTATTACGGAGTAAAGCTTTAAGAAATAGTTGTTGTTGTAAAGAAAAGTCGTATTTATTGTTAGAGTCATTCATTATATAAAGTCCGAGGTTAAACTCTTGCAATTCTAGTGGTTACGGAAAGACATCGGAAAGGTCTGCTAGGAAATTATTTCTATTCTTAAAATCGTTTCCCCATCTAATTAACTAATTAACTATCGAAAATACGGATTATTTTTATCGGATACGGCCTTTTTTATTATCTTAGCTAGCTTAGACCTTTGCTAGCTCGTTTTTATTTTTGATATACTTTTACATATTACGCTAAGGCGATAAAATTAACTAATTAAATAGCGTATCCCCGTTACGAACTAGCAAGGCGTAAGTTAGAGTTATATAAAAACATTTTTATTTGATATATTCCTTAATAAAATAATCGATTTTCTTTTATTTGAATAGATAAATTAAATCAAATAATTTTGAGATTTTATATATATATTAAATATAAATTAATACGTATATATAACGAATCTGTTATATATCTACGTAGAGATATAAGCAATATTCGAAATAAGGTCTTAATTTGCAGATAATAGTAAAATACGAAATAATTTCGTTATTTATTCGTTAAAAAGATTTAAAGACTTTTCTCTTAATAAAAAATAATGCCTTTAATTAAAAACTTAAATTAATAACTAAAAAGCGAAATCAAATAAGTAATTATTTAAAAAAATATTAATTCGTCATATATCTATTTTTAAAAATAAATACACGGTAAATCTATATAATTTATATAATATATTTAATTTATCAAATTATTTAAATTATATAAATTAGACGAAAAACTCCTATTTGAAATTTAATCGGAATACATTTACGTTAAGCCTTAAAGGTAAATTTTCTGAAAATAAACACCCTTATATCTATAATATTATTTCCTCTTTTTAAGAATCTTTATTTTAAAAATAAAAACCGTAGGCAGTTACATTTTATTTGAAAAAAATCTCGAGGAAATCTTTTTACTAATTTCACTATAATAAGTCGTATTTAAAAGGGAAAATCCTTGCTTAAACTAACGCGAAAAGCGTAATAATTACATAAATTTAAATAAGAAAGTTAATTTAAAAATTATGTTTTGTTCAAATTACGTTCGTTTTAAAAAGTTCAATTATTTTTTCGTAATTAACATTTCCAATTACAGTTATTATACCGGTTATTAGCGGTCGGCTTATAATGTTTTGAATATAAATTCGCTAATAAAAATTAGAAAAAAAAAGCGAACGTTTACAAAGAAAAGAGTATAAAGTAAAGGACAAATTAATAGAATTTTTTAATCGGTTAAAACGCCTGCGTTTTTAGCAAAATATTTTACAAAAAAAGACTTTTGCTATTTTAAAGAAATATTATAAATTAAATTAATTAAAAAATAAGAATTTTTAAAAAATAGCGACGTATAGAAATAAAACGAACATAACTTACTTCAAAGATAAACGCTATAACAAAAGCATTTTCCTTCGATTAAAATGCCGTAAATTTAGATTTAAATAAAAAATCGTTATTTTTTACGACCTTAACCGTGCTGAAGTCGGTCAGTTAGGATTTTGGCGATAAAACGTCTTAATAAGATTTATTGCATTTGTTAAATAATTAAATAATTTCTATATATTTTCTTTAAGTAAGCAATTCTTTTGTTTAATTAGGTACTAGATTTTGTCTTTAATTATTTTAAAATCTAATATCCTTTTAATTTCCTATTCGTTATTATTTTTCTTAATTTTTAAACATGTTCTTAACAACGCACTTTTAAATACTGGTTTAAATAAGAAAATATAAAAAAGAAGGTATATTTTTATAAGTTTAAATAATAATAATCATTAATTAATTTTGAAAATATTTTCGTTAAATTTAAACGAACGGAATTTTTTAAAATTAAGTTTATTGTTTGGCCTTTTTATGTAAATTTATAAAATATTCGAAATTGCGTTTTACTTTAAGTATAACGGATAAACTTTATTTTCATTTAATAAAATTAATCTCTTAATTTTTTATTATAATAACTAGTTATTCGTCGCTAAAAGAATAATAAGTCGTTTTAAAAACGGGCCTAAATTTTTTCGATTTTTGTTATTAACGTTTCTACTTCTAGAATAATTATAAGAATCTTTAGTACTTTGTTAAGTAATTAGCTAAATTGTTTTATTTTGCTTTATATCGGTATATAATTATATAAAATATGTTTATAACTTCATTAACAAATATGTTATATATAATTTATATTAATAATACAGACTTTACTTGATTATTTTAATAATAATTAATATAATTTCGAAAATCTTATTTCAGAATTTAATTTAAAATTTTAATTTAGTCGTCCGTTTAAGAATAATAAGCTATCGAAAACTTAAACTTAATATCTATTTATTTAAAAAAAGTATTTATAGAATTTTAAAATAAAAAACGTAATTTTGTCGAAAATAAATTTTTTAACATTTTATATTTATTCAAATAATATTTGATAAAAGTATAAATCAATTATTTTACTGTTATATTTCTTTTCAAAAGTAAAAAATACATATATTTGATAAATCTGTTAATTAGTATCTAAATTTCGTAATATTAGACTTTAATAATTAAATCTTTAATTAAAAGAATTAATAATAAAAAATTAAGTAATAATATTTCATATTTTGTTACAAATATTGATAAGTTATAATAATCCGTAAGGCTTATAACGTACTATTTTAATTGTATTATAAATATTGTATTTTTAATGATTTTCTTAATTATTCGACGTAATTATAAAAAGTTATATTTTTCTATAATCGTTTAATAATCTTAAAGTCTTTTTTAATATTGAATAATAAATTTTCGTACACTTTTTTTTACAAATTATTTTTATTAATATTTGAGAATATAAATTTTGCCGTAATATAATGATTAATCTTTTAGTTATTCTGGTAATTATTAAATTTATTTTTATTTTTCCGTATTATAAAACTTTCGAAATTATATTAAAAGTTTAAAAGTTAATTTTTTCTTATTTTATATAATTATATAATATTATTTTTATTATATTAAAATATTTGAATAGTTTTTCTCAAGAACTTTAAAATTATAATTTTTTAAGCATTAAAAATACCCGTTTAAATATTTTTTTGATATACTGTATTTTGAAATTAAATTATAATAAGAAAATTATCTAAATATTATATTATATATTTAATTTTCAGGTTTTTATAAATCAGGTAAAACTTTTATAATCGAAATAAATATCAAAAAATCCCCTAGTTCTTTTAAGAAAAAGTTCTTATTTTTTAAGAGCGTTAATAAATGCCAATAATTCCTTATCGTAAATCGGGTATTTAAGCTTTACATTTCGAAATGTTTTCGAATAATATGTTATTAAATATTATTTTTTATTTTTTATTATTCTAAAATTACATTTATAGCGTAATCTAAAGTATTAACTTTTAATTATTTTATTTTGTAAACGTTGAGTAGTTTTATTATTTGTTTTTTTAGTAATTTTATTTTGAAGTATTTAAAAAAAACTTTCGTAAAAATTCGAATTTTTTTCCGAAGTATTTTTTAATAATAAGTTCCGTTAATATTTTAATTTGATTTTCGTATTCCTAAATTAAACTGCGTTTATAATCTATAAATCCTAAAATTTGTCGAATATTTGTAACGTTTACCTTATTTAGAATAAATTAACTTTTGATTGCTTTTAATTTGAAGTTCTAGATTTAAATTTAACTTAAACTAAAAATAAATTTTAAGAAATCAAATTTTTACATATGTTATATATTTTTGACTAAATTAAATCAAATATTCGCTTCGTTTAAAGTTCGAAGTATTTAATTTATATACATTTGTATTTTTCTTTTAATTTTTAAGTAAATAAAAATGTCGTCGAGCTAAACAAATACAAATTTATTTAGAAATTATCGAAAAATAGTTATAAGCAGATTTTAAAAATTAACCAAAGCCTTTATAAGTTCTATAAACAATACGTAATATATTTAAAGTTTGTATATTATTTTAAATACCGGTTTTCATTTTTTAATTATTTTAATAAAATAATAAATACTACGAATTTTAAATATTATAAATTATTTAGGTTTAATAATATTTTTCTTTAAAGTATTTATAGAAATTAAAAAATATTTATTTTTAATCGTAATGTCGTTTAATTGTTTATAATCAATTACGTTTTTGTAAATAAAGTTTTTGTTTTTGTCGATTTTTTACTTATTTTTATATGTTTAAAACTATAAAAACGGATTATTTGATAAAAGAGTTAAAAAGCTTAATATATTTTCATTTTAAGTTAAATTATATATTTTTTATGAACTTTTGAATTCCTTTACATTTATATAATATATTTTATAAAACTAAAAATCATGTTTTTAATAGATATCTAATAATTCTATTAATTATATAGCGTTAATTTATATGTTCTTATTTTGAAATAATTTTATAAATTTAAATATATTAATAATATAATATAACGGCTAAATAAGTTAATTAATTATTAAATCTTAATTAAAAAGATTTATATTAATAAATATATTATACAAATTTAAATAATAAATATAATAATATAATATATTTCATAATATTAATAATATTTTATTATAAATAATTAATATTAATAAATATTATAAATTATAATTATTTAAATTATAAAAATAATAAGCGTATTATATTTAAATATAATCCCTTTTAATTTCGAAATTTGTTAAATTTGTTAACGATTTTAACAATTTAAGATTTGCTAGATTCGCTAACAATCCTGGCGATCTAAGATTCGCTGGACTCGCCAGCGATCCTGGCGATCACGTAACTTAAAGCGTTCCTATTCCTTTTCTGACCGTTTTTGATTGCGCCAAGTAATTAGGTTATAATACGATCTCTCTTTTTTCAAGATCTTCGTTCCGAAAATTTAATTTGTAAGTATTCGTTCTTAAAATGTTTTTTTGCGTTCGGAAATATATTAAACCTTTTTCTAAGGTGAAAATCGCATTACGCGATTCGTTACTAGCTGTTATTTTATCGGCCGATCCTCGTTAAATGGCGCCTTATTTATATTACAAACGGCGGAAATTTGAATGTAAATTATTCGAAAAGGATTTTTCTCGTTATTTTTCGTATATTCGTTATTAATAGGCTAATTGCCACGTTCGTAATCTTAATTTTAAATAATTACAGAAAATTGCTGTTTAATACTGTAAACTTAAGGAAAAGTTAAAGGCCGTTATAAAGGCCGAAAAATTTGCCAAAATTTATACCTGTTATATTTGGAAATAAAAGAAAATATGGTATAATAAAATAATAAAGGCCGTATTTCGTAGTATCGATAATTTGGAGGATCTGGAAAAATTAAAACGTCATGAAAAATAAGCCGAACTGGAGGTTACCAAAACTATAACAGCGGAGGCCGTACCTCTTTTCGACTGGCCCAACTTAAAATCCACAAATTAATCGTTTATTAATTAGAAAATTTTCGACCTTGTCGATTTCGGCGTTATTAATGAATTTTTTTTTAATAAACGCTAGGCACTAATAAGGTTTTTGACAGGTTCCTAAGTATTTTCGAAATCAGGGTGCTTTTTTTATTTAATTAGGGATTAAGTAAGTCCGTTTTGTTTTCGTATATCGAAAATCTTTTTTATTTCGTATATTTATTTGTCGTTTATTTTTATATCGTTTTATACTGTATATATTTTAATTATATTCGTTATTAACTTAAATAAAGAAATATAAAAAATTGAATAAAGTTTAATTTTTAGTAAAAATTCTAATTAGTAATTATTTTCTGAAATTTTGTTAATAATTTTATATGGACTAATATACTTGAAATGGAGTTTTTTATTAAATCGTTTTATTTAAATGTTTTTTATAATAAGGAAAACCATTTTCTCTTTTTTAAAAGTTTATTTTTTTAATTTCTTTTAGTTGTAATATTTATTTATTTAATTTTGTATAAATTCTAATTCCGTTTTTATTTCTTAATATAAGTATTTTAATTATCTTAACCTAAAAATTGTTTTAATATTAATTAAACCGTTATTATATGCCTTTTTTAAATTTTTAATATAAAACCAAAATTTGTGTTTATAAATATTATTTTAATATTTTCGTAATAACTGGTAATATAAATTATTTATACAATTCGCAATTTTTAACCTAATTATTTTTATCCTAATTAATATAATATCGTAAGCAAATTTTTAAAATTTAATTTGTTCGTTCAGTTTATTTATTTATTTAAGGATTAAATGTATTAAATACTTTGTAATTTAAACCGATTTATATTATTAAGTTTTGTCAAAATTTAAATGCGAATATTAATTCTTTATTTAAAATAGTTTCTATAAGTAATCCGTATTTGTTAAAAATATAATTAAAAAGATATATGCTATTTGTTTAGCGTTTATGTTTTTATAATATGGTAAAAAATAAGAAAATTTCGTAAATCGGTCGACAATTACGAAAATGCTGTCGTAATATATTTTCGTAATTAGATTTTTTAATATAAGAAATTTAATAATAAAATCGAATATATTTAAATATTATAATCGTTTTGCGATTAGTAATAACTGTAATTTTCCGTACCGTTAATTTTATTTGAGAAAAAAAAATATATATGTTAAAGCCGTTTTAAGATTCTGTGGATTTTTGGATATTTATGTAACTAATATTTATTAATTTTTCGTACTAAATCCTTTTAATATGCTTTTAGAACTTATATTTTATCCGTTGTTTAATTTTCTAGGAAATTATCTTTGTATTATTAAATTTTCTGATATATATCGAAAGGTACTACTCGAATTGTCGTAATTTATCGTAAATGTAAATATCTTTTTATAATAGTATCAAAAATTGTATAATTAATTTTAACCAATTTTCTTTTCGAAGTTTAATCGCTTACTTAAAGTATCTACTTTGGTATTTTTTAAGCTTTTCCTATAAATAATAACGAAATCGAAATTTGTCAATTTTTTTATATATCTAAATTCTTATCTTATAAATTCTCTAGTCGTAATAAATCAGGTAAAACTTTAATAATTTATATAAATCTTAATCTAATATAAATTTCCTTTTAAGAAATGCCTAAACTTTCGAAATACCATAATAATGACCATAAATTCCTTATTTGAAATATCGTAATTAAACTTAGTTCCTTTTAACTTATATAAAAAAAATACAATAAGGTGCAATTTGCCTTAATTATTTCGTTATCCGATTATTACGCCTAATACGTAATCCGAAATATCGGTTTTTAGTTTAATAAGGCGGTTTAGATTATATATAATTAATATTAACTTATTAATAATCGCATCCTTAATATCTTAAAATACTTTTTTCGTATTTGGCATTTAATTGAATTTTTTTATTTCGTAAAGTTTATTAAAAATATGGTTATTTTGTTAAAGTTTCGAATAAATTTCTTATAATAATTAACGAATTTAAAGAATATTTATATTTTTTTAACTATCGTTAATATTTGCTATATTATAATTATAGCTACTTTTTTAAGGTTTATTCTGATATATTTTAAAGTAATAATATGTTCTAGATATTCTACTTTTTATTTATAGAACTAACTTTTTTCTGTATTAATTAATAATCTTACGTTTTATAAAGCTTAAAAAATCTTATAAATATGTTTTGCATATGTTTTTTCCGTTTCTAAAAAGATAAAAATGTCCTCGAGATAGCAAACGACGAAAATATCGAGATATTCTCGTAATATACAGTTTATTATCCGTTAGAAGGTTGCTGGTACGTTTATAAGTTCTATTGGCGTAACTAAATACTTAAATAGTCCGTATTTCGTTTTAAAAGTTATTTTCTATTCGTATTTTTTTTAATTCTGATAAAGTTATATCCATCTTTAAGGTTAAGTACTATAAACTATTTAGCTTCGTAAAATCGGTTTTTTATTTTCGTAATTAGAAATAATAATATTCGATTTTTAATAATGATATCGTTTAGTTATTAATAATTAACCATAAATCGCAATTTTTTATTTTTCTTAAATATAAAAAATATCGGATAACTTACTAGTAATTTTAAAGGTCGAATTTAATCTTTTTATAGCCGATTTTTCAGGTATTTTTTAAGAGTACGTAGTTCGTTTTCGTTAAAGTTATAAATGAGGTAAAATTTTGTCGAAAATCTTTTCTTAAAGATTATCTCATAATTTTATTCATTATGTTCTGACAATTTCGTATTAAGGTCTTTTTTAAAAAACTATTCGTATTTGTAATACTGGAATAATATATTAATTAGATTTTCTAACCTTTAAGGCTATTGTTTTTGTTGTTTTAAATCGTTATTTAATTGTTTTAATTTCGTTTTGATGATAATAACGATACGTCGTATTTTTTAATGCTTGTTTTTTTTATATTTTGTCCCTTTAGGTAGTAAGGTTTTTATCGTATTCTTATGCCTATATTCGTTATTATTTTTAAGTAAATATTAAAATCTTAATTTTTTTATCCGTTAATAGAATATACGGCGAACCTTACCTAGCTAGTTTTTTATTAATTAAGATTTCGTATTAACGTATCCATAATAATCTTAAGATTATATCGTAATTTCCGAATAAAAGGATATCGAAATTAATTATTTAATATCGTTTTTAGATAAAAATCTCGAAATAATTAATTTCGCGTATGATTTTTTTGTTATCGTAAAGGAATTTTTAATTTTCGGTATTCGTTACTGTATAAAATTTTAACTTATATCTCCATAATAATCTAAACTTATTAACCATATCCGGTATAATATAATTCCCGTCTAAAACTTCGCAATCTATTATTACGGTATATTAATATGTTCCGATTTATATATTCATTGTAATAAAGTAATTAGCGTTTCTTATTATCGCGTTTATAATCTTTTTCGGAAATTCTTTATAATTTTTTTCAATTTTGTTATTTTACGGCTTTTTTATAAGTAATCTTTTTTAACTCCTATTCGAATTTATTAAACCTTATTTACATTTCTTCGTTTAATGTATTAAGTTGCTATATTTGTCGCTATTGCCGGCGTATTATTCCTTCGAATTATATTAATTACTTTTGATTCTTTTACAATTTTGTCTTTAGCGAATAAATTATTTTCTTATGTTTGCGATTATATCCTATTATGCATCATTTTAATTATCGTTTTAAAAACCTTCTATAAACTGACGTATTTCTTTTTTAATAATTTTTTTTTCGTAGGGATCTGTAATAAATATTAATTGAAAATAAAGGTCCGTAATAACTTTTTAACAATATCTTTTTATCGTACGCTGGATTAACTTTTTTTTCGTTTAGTAATTATATTATTCAAAGTAACAAAAAAGGTTTTCTTACGGGCATTATTTTCTTTAGGATTAATTTTTTGTTTTAATCAGTTATTGGACATCTTTTAAGGCTATAATTCGAAAATGTCGATACCATTACTTATTGTTCTTATTATCTCCGGTACGGTTTAGAAAATCGAATCCTTTACAGTACATACGGGTAATTCGTTCGTAAATATATTACTTTTATTTTTCGTAATCGAGATATTTTATTATCGACAATATATAACGTATATTTTATTGTATTAATCAAGGTTTTCGGCACAAATTTCTTATATCCAGTTCCGATATTCGCGTAATTATCCTTGTAATATTTTTTATTATGTTCGCGATATTTATTAAGTTAGTTTTCTAGCTTTTCGTATTTTTCGTCGAATTCTTTATCGTAATAATCCCTATTAAGCTTTTTGCTATAGATCTGATACGTATTTGGCTTGGATTATATTAATAATTTTGTTATCGTTTTCTTAATTATTTCTTGGTTATCCTTCCGATACAGGTATTTAATTATTTTATCGTAGCCTTTTAGATTTTTTACATTTGTAAATCTTATATCCCATTTTGCTATAATTAAGGCACTTAATCTAGCTTTAGTTTTATTTATAGGTAACGTTAAATTCCATAAATCCTAGCGCCGTTCCGTAAGAAATAAAGGGCGTATTTCGTTTTTTCCTCTGGTTAGGCTTATTATACCCCGATCGTAAGGCATATTATTTTTTTTTCTTTTATCGTTTTTCAAATTGTCAATTGTTAATCTTAATTACCTTTGTAATGTACCGGTTTAGAGCAATTAATCGTTTAATTCGAATAATTTTATTTTTTATATTATTTTTTAATCCCTTATAAAATATGTCGATAAAAATGTCGACCTTATTATTTCTCCATTTTGCCTTAGCCGTAAAGCTTTTAAATATTATAACGTACTTAGACATAAATTCTTTTTATTAAAAATATAAGAATTATTAAATTATAAATCGTTTTTTATTCGAATTGCCGAAATTATTACGTACTTTATTCTCGAAATTAATATAAAATAAAAAAGTTTTATTAATAAACTTTTCTTTATCTAATGTTCCTATTTCTAGGAAATTTCTTATAATAAGTTTACATTAATTAATAATATTTTTCGTTAAATATGTTTTTATTATTAGGACCTTATCCGCCGGATTACTAAAATCTAAAAAACGAAAATAAATTTGCGCCTAAATTAAAATGATTGAAAGGTTACCGTTTTTGTTATAAGGTTCCGGTTTTTTTGGTTTTATACGGGCGAAAAAGGTTTAAGTAAATAACGTAGCTTTAATTTGTCGGATCTTTTTCTTTAATTCCTAAATTTAAGCCTAAAAATGTTAAATAAAAGTTTTTTAAATACTGGTCGATATTTTAATAATATTAAATATTATTTAGAATTTAATAATATTATTAAATAAAAATTTGTAATATATAATAATTAAATAATTTAATTAATTATTAAACTTTAATTATACGGATTTATATTAATAAAAATATTATAAAAATTTAAATAATAAATATAATAATATTTTATATTTTATAATATTAAGAAAATTTTATTATAAATGATTAATATTAATAAATATTATAAATTAAACTTATTTAAATTATGTAAATAAATGGCATATTATATTTTAATATAATTACCTTTAATTTTAAAATTTATTAAATTTGTTAACGATTTCGGCGATCCAAGATTTGCTAAATTCGCCAGCGCTCCTGGCGATCCAAGACTTGTTGGACTCGTCAGCGATCTTGGCGATCACGTGACTTAGAGCGTCCCCATTCTCTTCCTAATCGTTTTTGGCTGCGCTAAGCAGTTGGGTCATAACATATAACCGTAATTTAATCTAAAACTCGCATTTTTCAACCTATATAGTAAATGCTATAATTATGTTTTTAGGCCTATTATTTTTTTATTTTACTAAAATATTTGATTTTTTAATTAATATATAAATTGGTAGTTTTTAATAATAGTATTTTTAAAATAATATTATGCTTAAAAATATAGGCGATATTTCACGAAATTCGTTTTTAATATTTTTAAATTTATAATAGAAAGTTTTTAGTTTTTTAAAAACTCTTTTATGTTCGTATTAAATTAGTTTGTATTTACTATGCGTAATTCGAAAAAATTCGATTTATATTTTTAAGAAATTCAAACTTTTATTATTATTATAAATAAAATAAAATAATTTTCTAGTTTTAAATTAATTATAGCTTTAAAAATTTTCTTTTTAAATAAAAAGAAAATTTCGATTTAATTTCATAATTCATTGATTATTTCGTATAAAGTTTTATAAGTTAAAGTTTTTAAATATTTTAGTTTTAAAAAGTTTTCAGATTTTTTAATTTTTGTATTATTTAGCTTAAGAGAATTTTTATTTACATACGTTTTAAATAAAATATTTAATATATTAATCGTTTTTATATATGAAGTATATTTTTTGTTATATTTGGATTATGGTTTTAAGATTGAGTTTATTTCTAAAATGAAAAAATAGTTTTTCTTTTTGATTTACATTTTGGTATTATGTTTTTCGAATTATATGATTAAAAATTATATTTTCGAAAAAAATGTTTTCATATTTAGAAATTTATATTGGACGTAAAGTATCGAAAAGTAATATAAATACTCTTACGATATAATCTTTTAATTTTATTTTAATTTAGAGTATAAATAATGGAACATAAGATATTTTGGCCATTGTAACATTTCTGTATATCGATATTCGTTATCCGGTTCGGTCAGTTTTTTTCGTCTTATTTAGACCAAAAATTATATTCTTTTTTCGTTTTAAAATAAACACTACAATTATTAAAATAGCAGGTAATAAAATATATGAAGTTATCAGAATTTATTAATATTCTTTTTGGATAAATGGTATATTTTGAAAATTTGTAAGATTTCGGCGATAAGTATTTATAATTATTAATATCTAGTTAAAATTAAACGTTTTTATCGTATATTTTGCATTTTTGTACAGCGAAGTAACAAAAGTATTCTAATTTTATAGTTATTTTAAAAACCCTTTATTTTAGATAATATTTATAGGCTTTAACTTTAATGTTTTAATAAATTATATAATTTTAGTAATTTGAGATGTCGTTTAAAATTTAAATAATTATAGCAATAATAAAGTTTAGTTAAAAAGAAATCGAGATAATTTTTTTCTTTTCTATCTTACTATTAGTTTCTTATTTAACCATTTTGTTTTTTTAGGGTTAAAGAATTTTTCTCTTTTTAAAATCTCTTTTTGCTAGAAAACGATATTAGTTTTTGAAATGCGTTTTTTTACTATAATTGAAATATTTTATATTAGGCTTATTTTTTTACTGCTTTTTCCAAGCGGAATTTGTTTTTTTTCAAGGTTTGCTCTTATCTTTTATTGTTCGATTACTAGAGTTTTTATCGTTATTTCGTTTATCCGTTTCTTTTTTTTAAATATCGATTAAAAATATGCTTATCCGCAATAATAATTTGGTCGATATATTTTATATAGGATTTTATTTTTAGTTTCACATATAATTTGTTCTTAATTTAAGGTTTTAAGTTATTATAATAAGCATAAAATAATGAGTTTTGAATATGCTAAAAATAATTACTAAATGATTAAATTCGACTATATATTTAAATACGAATTTAATTTCGCAAGAAAAATAAAAGTATTTAATTATATATTATTTTTTATTTAAACTTTTAAACAAATTTCGTATTTAATTTAGAAATATGTATATTTAATAAAAATATAATTAATATTATTTAAAAAGTTATCGAAGTAATTTTACAAATAACTTTTATAAAAGGCTTAAACTATAAAAATGTGAGAATATAGCCCTTATAAGGATAAGGCTAGTAGCCGACCAGCCACCGATCAGCCACCGACCTACTTACTAATATAAATCCACTATCTAGCAGTTAATGCGAAACGCTAGATGGAAGTAACCTAATACACTTACTTTTTGAAATACGCTTTGCGACTAGTCGGAGATCATCTTATTTAGCTCACAGCTGTCTATTATCTTATAAAAAACCTTTTTAGTAAATAGTAAAATGGGGCAGGATATTACGCCCATAATCAGGCTCGGCTAATTAAAAAGCCCGGGTTTCGCATATATATTAAGTAGTTCTTTTTCGTCATAAATTCAACCCTTAAGCATTATTAACGATTATTATCTCTTAGTATATTTTCTATTATTTTAGTTATCGAGGTTCAATATTATTAATATAATCGGATTAAGTTTTTCATTTCGATAATCTCTTTCTATATCGTGATATAACTTGCTTATCCGCATTAATCAAGATTAATTCCTTTCTACCCCAACTATCTAACTAAATTATAATTATTATTTTTTAATAATTGTTATTTAAAAACCTTTATAAAATTTCAAATAAAATTAGATTTATATTAGAAATCCTTTTATATTAGTGTATTTATTATAAGGCTTAAAACTGGTTAATTTAGAAATCTTAGGTTTTAATATTTTATAGTAGG
Organism: Monosporascus cannonballus; assembly: GCA_004154925.1. Taxonomy (NCBI): domain Eukaryota; kingdom Fungi; phylum Ascomycota; class Sordariomycetes; order Xylariales; genus Monosporascus; species Monosporascus cannonballus. The sequence goes on from QJNS01000025.1 coordinate 208,082, forward strand.
TAAAAAATGAAATAAGGTTTTCCCGCAATTTATTTACGTCGAATAGTAATAAAATCGAAATTCTTTTTAGCATTAGTTTTACGCTAAATAAAGATAGTTAGGAACCACTTTCTTAATTCTATCTTTTAGCGAAATTAAGACGAAAAAATACCGGTTTTTTTAACAAATCAAATTTTTTTTCTTTTAAGTTCTAGACTTTTTAAACGAAGAAGTTTAAATTTTTTTTCGTAATAAGTTTTTTTTCCTTTTAGACTCCGGCTCTATACTTCTTTTTTATTTTCTCTTTAACCACTTTTTTTCGATTTCTTTTTTTATATTTTAATAGTATTTTTAAAGGCCGAGATAAATTATTATTAGAGTTGTAAGGATGATAGGCTTCTTTAAAACCGAATAATAAAAGTTATTATATTGTTTATTAATTCAAAATTTCTTTCGATTAAGAGTAAATCATTTCATTTAGTTGTGAAATTTTTACTAATTAATAACGGGAATCGGGTTTATTATTTGTTTTCTAAATATCGTTTGACATTATTTTTTATATTAAATTTAAAAGAATTCACATTTTAATTAAACTGTAAATTATTTATCGGCTATTAATTAAAGAAATATAAAAATGTAACTAACTTATTATATATTTATTTAAAAATATATATAATATTCGAAATAAGGTTTTAATCTACACATATTAATAAAGTGAAAAATAATTTCGTTATTTATTCGTTAAAAAGATTTAAAGATTTTTTCATAATTAAAAGTTAATATTTTTAATTAAAAATTTAAATTAATAATTACGAAACCAAATTAAGATTATAATTATTTATAAAAAAGATTATTTCGTTATATATTTATTTTTTTTAAATAAATATATAGTATATTTATATAATCTATATAATTTAATGAATTTATTAGATTATTTAGATTACGTTAACTAGGCGAAGAACTTTTATCCGAAGTTTAGCCGAGATAAGTCTACGCTAGGCCTTAAAGATAGATCCTTTTAAGACAGGAAAATCTGTTGCTGTAATAGTATATAGGAAGTTTTTCGAATTTTTTAAATAAAATTTTAAGTTAATATAGTTAAATTAAAATTCGGCAAAATCATCGAGCGTAACACTTTTATAATTGCGATAACGTAAATATTACGTATATTATATAGCTATAGGGCGTTTTAAGGTAATTTAATATAACAAAGCTTGTTTAGTTATATTTTACCTTATATAACCTCTTATTATCATATTGTAATTATTAAACAATTACGAATAATTAAATTTAAAATTTTTTGTAGTTATAATATAACTAATTTAAATTCTATAAGTTTAATACTTTATATATATTAAATATAAGTTGATATATATATAATTTGTTTCGAATTGTTTTAAAAAAGTTTAAAATGAATACGATTAAATTTAAGTTTAAGAAATAGGCGATCGTAACGCTTTTATAGGTGTAGTAATATAATTATTAATCGTATTATCGTATATCGGATTTCTTTAATATATTTTATATAAAAAAACTCGCTTAAGAATATTTTTTAGTCGTACAGATTACTCTTTTTGTATTATAACTATAAAAAGATTAAGATCAGCTGAATTTGCAACGCCTTTATAGCTATAACGTAATAACCATAGCCGGTACGAGCAAAAACATAGCTCGACAGGTTTTTTCTATATCGAATTACCTTTGAAAAGCTTATAGCTAAATATTATATTGAAGTGAAGCGGGGTGTTACACCCATGATCAGACTCGGCTAATCAGAAAGCCCGAGTTTCGCATGTATATTAAGAAGTTCTTTTTCGCCATGGGTTCAACCCTCAGGGCATCACCAGCACCATCACCACTCAGCATGTCTTCCGTCATTTTTTTCAGTCATCAAGGTTCAACACCATCAATACAATCGGATTCAGTTCTTCATTTTTCGACAGTCCCATTCCGTACCGTGACATAAAATGCTTATCCGCACTGATCAAGACCAATTCTCCCTACCCCAATTCAATATATAGCAGTTATGTTATTACAGCTATAAAAAAATTCTAGATTAAAAATAATATTAATCAATTGTTTTTTTTATTTTTTTAACAAAATTTATTTCGATTTAAATATTATATATATTAATAAAAAGCCTTTTTAAAACTTTATTTAAATATAATTCTTTTTATTTTTTAATTATTTACCATTATTATTTTATTTGTAAATTTTAATTTTTTTAAAAAAAACTTTATATAAAACGGTACTAATTAATACCAAAAATCATAACTTATTATTAGGCTCTATTTTGGAGGTTTTATTATTTTTATAGTTTTTTTTTTTTTACAAATTAGCTTAATGTAGTACTAAAAGCTACTCAGCTACAGCTTCGCCGTAGGTGCAGCTACAACCTCCAAAATAGAGCCTAATTCTAATAAGACAATTCTTTTTTATCGTAATTATCACGTTATTGTTCTATTTATTAAAAAAGTATCCCGACAAGCGCTAGTCAAATTAAATAACGCACTTAACTACTATGCTATCTAAATTACTATACAATTTCTATATAATTAAAATATAACAAGAGTTAAATACGGTTAATAAAGATACAGTTTTAAAAACGCGTTTTATAATAACGTTAAATATTAATTTAATAATTTATATGTTCTTTTTCGTTAGTAATAAGATTTATTGCTATTATATTATTAATTTAAATATAATCTTTTGGCATTTTTTATTTAAGAAGTTTTATTTTCTTTAATAAGCATTTTAGTTTTTTCTAGTTTGATTTAAGCTATATAGTTAGCGTTTATAATTAACATTTATAAAAATATAACGAAATTAGAAAAGAATTTAGAAAAATATTTATCATGATTGCAGAATTTCGCCTTCTATAATAATGCAAAAATATTATATTATCGTTACCGATATTGTTAAGTTGCAAAGATGTGAGATGATCATGATTAATGCATTTAGGGTGCGTTTTTGAGGCTGCGCCACCGATATCGACTAGCGACTGCCCGGTAAATAACCTGAAAACATCTATATACATTTATCCCTGAATCACTAACGTCATCCTCTAAAAAAGCACTTGCCCTCCGGTTCCGAACCGACAACCCCTAGCTCCCTGTCCCGACGTTGGAAGTCGTTATTGAGAACTTTATCTATGTCAAAAGGTAATGTGAGAGCCGAGGAAAGTAAACAAACTGTCGGCTAGTAGGGGGTGCTCTAGCACCCCATATACGGAAGATTCCCTCTGATCGGAACATCTATGTTCCGGGATTAGATCACCCTAAAGTGCAGTGCGCGTCCTAGAGCACCTGCAACTAGTGATCAATACATACACAACTGATGTCCCTTATATCTGACACAAACCACTGAACATCAGGCTCTGAGCTCCTTACCCAAGGACGCTGCGGGTCCCCGAACTTGCAGGTTTGTGGTAAGGTAAGCTGGACCTGCATTAGGTCCAAGCTGTTAAGGAGCAAGGCTAGCTCCCCCGCTGCGACAATGGCACACAATAAGCGGTAGCCGCGTTCGCGCTAACCATATATAGAAGTTCTCTACTTTGTGTTCGCTATCGGAACGCGGTGCAATGGCGGGGTTGCAACTGCTACACCCTAACAGAGATTATTGCAGTTAGTGGTATACAAGCCCCACCTTTCTAGATCCTTCTTCGCCCATTACCATAAGTGGCTTTTTTGTACCCTCTATATAAATTTATATGGGTAATACATCTAACTTATTTCGATAGAGGCCAATATGAGATCAAAGCTTTAACGCCTAGGTAAAAACTATTACAAGTAATAACGAAGGCGTTATTCGTAACGTTTTCGTTTTTATCTCTTTTTACGTTTGAATTTTTTTATAATAGCTAATTAGAAGCTTTTTACAAAATCGTCTTAAGCTTATAAGCTTTATTATTGTTCGCGTTAAACATATATAACTTATTATATAATAGCCTGCCGTTAAGGAGGTTCGGTAAGTACTTAAACGGAAAACAAAAAAAAACGTACGGGCTATTACAGCCGCCTGATTTGCGATAAAAAAATTATCGTTCAAACGTTTCGAAATATCGTTAATTTATTATATAAAAAAGCGTAAAATAAATAAATTATTTTTAATATTAAATATAATTAGCGTTATTAAGGCATTTAATATCTTGTAATTATAAAAAGCATTTTATCGTAATAAGCGGTTTTTTTAATAATTATATGAATTTTTTGATAAAAATCGTTCATATCGAAAAATTCTTCAGAATTATTTTCTTTTTTATATTTCTGGTTTCGAACGGTATAGCGAAAATACGATTAATTCTGCGATAAAGTCGTTTGGTTTTAGCCGTATTTTTGTTATTATTAATTAAAATTAATAGTCTAATAGAAAAAGCTCGTAAACATTTTATAGAACGATATTTTTAATTAAAGTCTAATCTTAAAAACTAGCTTAAAAATTCGCCTATATTGATCTTTTTTATCGACGAAATCTGGGCTTATATAAACAGTAACTTTAAGTAATAATTTATTATTTGCGAATATAAAAACCTTAATAATCTCGTTTTTAGTTTATATAAAAAGTTATAATTAAGTATTTTAAAAAAATAATATATAATGTATAAAAAAGGCTTCATTTTATATAACCTAAAAAATATTGAAAAATTATTATAAAAATATATTAATTATATTATTTTTTATATTACTTAATAACGAAATAATAAACGTTTTAAAATAATTTTAATAAGCTAATATATTATATATAATACTTAAATTACGCAACATATAATTTATAATTAGTAAGGTATTTTCTTAATAAAATAATTTATTAAAGACTTTAATTTTAATATTATAAAATAAATGTACTCCTAAATAAAAAGTTAATTGTATTTTTATTATAAAACGGATAATTTAACGTTAAAAAATTTATAATATACGTTATATAAAATCTAAAAGGTAGTTTTCGAATTTTTGCTTAAAAAGTTCCAAAAAATATATCGAACAAGCTAAAAAAGGTAACCGAAAATAACGGTAATATAAGCGGTTATTAATAGCAAAATGATTAGTTAGATTAGGTAGATTCTAGACTAATTTGTATAGGAATCTACTTCGGGGCCACTAATCCAATTACCTCAGCTAGCTCAGGCCTCCCTGGCTCGTTTTCCCAATTTCTTCAAAGTCACTTAAGTACCGCTCCATAACGCTAAATATTAACCAATCAAATCTCAAATCCCCGTAACGAGTCAGCGAGGCCTAAATTATAGTTGCGTAAAAACGGCTTTATTTAGTATATTTATTTCTTTAAAAAAACGAAAATTCGTAATAACTTAATAACAAAACGTTTTTTTATAAATATATATATATATATACTGTTATTTCTGCCATAACTTATTATTAATATTATTCTGGTCCTAATTAGAATTTATTTACCATTCCTAAGCCCTAACGCGTATAACAGCTATAACCCGAGCCTATCGCGTTATTATCTCCCTTTTCAAAATACGATAAATTCGAATTCTCTCGGTTTTACCGGGCTACGCACTTAGAACAAAATATACGTATACGTACCTTAAATTTCTGATATTAATATAAAGAATTAACATAATATTTAAAAATTTTATTAGTAATTAGGTTTTTTACAATAATTTAGGCTAAATTATTAATTCAACTATTCGGATTAACCGATTAATTAACGTTTTTTTTTAAAAAAAATATGCGAAAAACTATTAATAAACGAAAATTAACAAAATTTTTTAATTTCGGCTAATTAGGGTTCCGTTATACGTAAACACTATAATACATTATACGGAAAATTTGTAACTTTTGTAAAAAGGCCTAAATTCCGTCGCCCGCTAAAAAAGGTATTATTCGAAATTAAAATAATTTATAACACCTTAAATAAAAGTTAATACTTTATAAAAACGCTTGCCTTTAATTAATTTAAACTTTTAAATTAAGTAATTATATACTTTAAGAAAAAATAATAATTATATAATACAAAATAAAAAAACAAAATAATTTCGTAACAATAACGATCCGGATATTTATATATATTTTTTTATAATTTTAATTATTATAATTAAAATAATTTTCAAAATTAACGGTAATTATTTACCTTATTTACTAAGCAGGTTTTTATTATTTTCGGGTTTATTACTAAATAATATCGATATATTAAAAGGGTTACATATTTTCGAAAATTATTATACTTTAAATAAAAATATAATTTGGTTAACAGAAAAAATTAATATAATCGTATTAATTTTTTTATAATTATATGATTTTAATTAAAATAAATTACGTTTTATAATTAGATATAATAAGGCAATATTATATTGTAATATAATAATTTTAATATTTAAAATTATATTCGTAATATAACGTTTCGATACGATATTATTATACGGAATCTTATTACCGCCTTTACCTATTATTATAACCGTATTTTTTAAAAAAAAAAGTTAAAGCAATTTATATTCCGATCTAATTAATAGTATAAAATAAAATAATTTTATAAAGTATTATAATAATATCTAGTACCGCCTAATACTTCTTATAAATTCGTAATTAATATTATTCGGATTTTTTTTCTTATTTTTATTAATATATTTTATAAATATAATAAATAAAAGTTTTTCAGTTTTTCCAAATTAAAACGTATTCCGTATAATAAACGAAAATAAAGGCATTATCGACAGTACTTATAACGTTTATCGAAAAAAATTTTTAAAAAATATATAAATTTAAAAAAATAAATTTTATCGGTTTTCGAAATATTTTTATCTTATTTATGGAAATTAGAAAATAACTAATTAAATTCGGAAAATATAGGCTAATTAAGCCGAAATAACTAATTTATACGATAGGAAACGGTAATTCTTTTTTATTTTTATTTTATTCCGTATATAAATAAATTTTTTACTTATATTTATACGTATTTATTAGTTCGATAATATAACTGGAACATATAAAATATAAATAATTTTAAAAACGAATTATTAATTTTTAAATAAAATAACGTAATTATATCAAAAATCGCCGAAACTTTATTTCTTTAAACCTTTTATCCTTTATATATATAATATTCGCATATTTACGCTATTTCTGCAGGAATTACGGACCCGATACGAATTATTTATAATAAAAATATTTAATATATATAAAGCTTTCCGGAATATCTTACTCGAAAACCTTTTTTCGAAAATTAAATTCACTAAATTTATAAAATATATATGCTCCCGGTTAACCGTTACCGAATTTGAATTTATTACGTATAAAGTAATTTTTAAATATTATGATTACACCGAATAAATAAAGGAAATATTATAAGGTCCTAATTAAAATATATTAATAAATAATTTTTTTAATAAATTCTTTTTATTATTATTTATTAATAATATATTATTTGATAATATAAATAACTTAACGGATAATTCGTAAATATTTTATTTTTTAATTCGGATAATTACAAAACCAGAAATATTTTAATACGGCCGATATTTCATAAAGTAATAACTTTTTAACTTTATTAAAAATAATAACTAATTATTAATAAATATTATTTTTATTAATAAAAAGTTTCGAAATTAATATTATTTTTTTAAAAAAAAATCTCAATTTATTTATACTGTTTACATATTATATAATATGGCGACATTAATTATATTAAGTAATTAATATTAATATTATTATTTTTTATAAGGCCGATTAATTTAATTACGGCAAAAAAATTATTTCAATTAAATATTACGTTTTGTAATATTAAATTAAATACTTATTAATTCGATTTTAATATTAAATTTAGTTTTAACAAAATTTAAAAAAATATAAAAAATATTTAATCGAAAAGGCGAATATTATAATTTATAATTAATTAACGAATTCCGCTAATCGAAAAATAATATATATAATATTAATATTATTTTTTTTCGAAATTCGTTTTTAATTAGGTACTGTATATTCTTATAACGCAAATTCTATATCTGTTATGTTTTTTTTGCGAAATAAGCGTTATATTATTTGAGACTTTCGTAACAAAATTTTCGAATACGCCTATTTTTTATTTCGGAATTTTTAACTTATTAAGGGATATCCGTTTTAAATTTAAAAAAACGGTTACAATTCTGAAAACATTTTGGCCGTAGGCCGTAAAATTGTAAAAATTAAGTTTATCAATTGTAATAATACCGTACATATTATTAATAACATAAATAAGCTTAATTAATTAAATATAACAAAAAACAAAAATTAATTTGTACATAGCTTTAATATAATTATCCAAAAAACTTTTAATACCGAATTTATTAAAAATAATTTAGCTCCGGATAACTGTAATATTTTATATATAAAAAATTATAATCCTATAATATAAATTATTAAAAAAAATTAATTAATAATTGTAATTAAGGCGGTTCGTTACTATTATTATTATTATCGAATAAGCAAAATCAGAATATATTGGACAAAAATAAACTATTAATATAATTTTTTATTTTTTATTACTTTACACCTTTTTGTAAGTAATATAATACTTATATTATAATTTTAATATTAATATAATTTTATTATTTATATAATTTTAATTAATTAATTTTAATGTCATTTTATATATTACCGTAATTATTTAATTGTTACATTAATATAATTTATTTGTTTTCGGTAATAAAATTATAAATAAAAAAATAATATTTTACGATATATTATACGGCATAATTATTAATAAAATTAATATAAGTAATTAAATTTAAAATTTATGGAATCTTAATTTATTATATATTATTTAAATATTGTGGTTTTCGTAAAATTATATCAAAATATCGTATTATTTATAATTAAATATAATGTATAATTTCGGATTAATCTGTATACCTTATTTGTAACTAATTTATTAATTAATATTTTTTAAATATTTTCTAAGATTTTTCCCCTTTATTTTATCTTTTTTTACGCGTTATTATAATTTATATATTAATAATTTCTTTTACGTTTTCGGGTTTTAAAACTTTATTCGTTTTAGGTATCATATTTACGTTTAAATTCTTTTAAAAAATTTTATTCGGATTATATAATAATGCCGAATATTTAGGAATTATATATAAATATTTTTCGTTACATTTTTATACGTAATTTATATATTTATTATTCGTATAATTTTATAAATTATAATATTTACAAAATAATTATATAATATATATTTCTTAATTAAACTCCTTAATTTATAAAATTATAAATCTTTTTTTATATTATTTATATTATACCCAGTTTATATAATATTTTTATTAAATTACAAAAACCGTAATTAATTAAAAATCCGTAATTAATTTAATAATTTAATAATTTATAAGGCGGGTATAATTTATTATAACGCAAGTTTTGTTTTATTAATTCTTATTACGAAAAATATTTCGAATTATATTATTAATATTTAATATTTATATAAATTCCGTATTATTTTAATAAAAGATTTTATTTATAATATAAACGTTTTGTAATATTACCGAATTTATAAATTTTTAATAATTATACAATTTTCTTAATTAGTATATATTCGCATTAATACCAAAACGTAAAATATTTACTTTTTTAAATTTTCCACCATATTAATACAACTTTATAACATATATTTAATATTTAAAATCGGTTACATATAATATATATTTTTAGTAAAAAATATCTTATATTTTAATATAATTAAATATTATTTAATTAATATAAAAATGCCTTAATTGGAATTACGTTATCGGTTTCGCAATATTATAAATTATTTTAATACCGATTCCAGTTATTTTTTAATTAAAGATCTTATTACTTATTTGTAAAGTTATTCCTTAAGGGCAAATTATTTTTATTTTGGTACTTATTCCGGCTATTTTTTGGTCCGAAATTTTGTTACCCGTCCTTAAGGTTATTTTTTAAGGGCAAGTTATTTTTCGAAAACAAATTGTTTTTCGGAGATATTATTAACGAATTTAATTTTTTTAACCGGGCGAACAAACTTTTTTGGATTTATTCGAAATATATTGTTAAAGGTTATAACGGAAATTACCTTTATTATATCGGCAAGGAATTTATTTACCCTTTATAATATCGTAAAATATATAACAATATATATTATAATATAAATTTCGGGTATTAAATAAAAAAACCAATTAATAATTATTATATCGTAAATAACGTAATTCTATATATTAAGGTATAATAAATATCTAGAATTATAAGAAATTATAATTAAATGAATAATATTAATAATATATTAAATAATTTTATAAATTATATTAAAAACTTTATAATAAAGTATAAACTTTATATAATTTATATATAATTATTAGGTTTTTTCCTTATATATTATTATTTCGTTTAAAAAAATAACATTAATTTCTTTATTTATATTTAATAACTTACATAAATTTAATAATTTATATATTTATAATTATATAATCGTAAAATTTATACATATTTTAATTTTAATTATATATATTACCTTAAAATATTATTATAATATATTAATTATTAATAAACTTTATTAATATATTATAAATCTTTATATATTTTGCATTTATATTAATAATATATTTGGTAATTATTTAATATACGAATTTTACTTTATTTATTATATTTTACATTTTTGATTTAAATTTTTAATCTTAATTAAATTAAATTTATATCGGTAAATTTATAATAGTATTAAATTTTCTAATCATAATTATTATAATAATATTACTGCCGTTTAATAAAACAAAATACGGTAATTGTATTTGTAAATATATAGCAATTTAGCAAAAATTTGAAATGTATATAAAGATTATAATGACATTAAATTAACTTTTGATATAAATTATATTAATTATAATATTATTTTCCGTATTTTATTTCTTATTATATATCTTATTTTTTTCAAATTTTACCTCAATTTACAAAATAAGTCTTTTTTTAATTAAATGATTATTCGATAAAATCTTAATATTATAATATTTTTATAAAATGGATTTTATTACTATATATTAAAAAACGTAAGTTATATACCGCTATATATATATTATCGCATATTTTACTTATACTAATTGCGGAATAATATTTAAATAAATATTCTAGGATTTCGATTATATATATATAATTTATAACAAGTTAATAAAAAATATATTTATATATTTTAATAATGTTTAAATTTTATTTCCATTAAATTTTAAAAAAGTTATTTAATGGCTTATAATATTATTTATTGTTTTTTATATTAAAATATAGTAATAAAATTATTAATACGAATAATATAGATCATTAAATATTAAGTTTTTAAAACTGCGAAATAAACGTTTTTTATATTATAAATTTAACCGGCATATATTTTTTAAAAAATCGTATAATTTAAGTCGTTAGTCGTTTTCGGGAATTTATAATTTATAACGATTTATATAATATAAATAATATTAAGAATATAGTAATCGTATGGTTCCGATTAAAAGAAATATAAAACCGCGATATATCTTATAGTATATATTATATAAACGTTATTTTCATAATATTAAATAAAAAAATCCGTAATTTTACGTAATTAATTACGAAATAAGTAACCTTATATAAAGATTAGATTTTTAAATATTACGGCATATTTAGTGTTAATATTAAGGATTTCGGCGGTTACTCGGAATATTCGATTATTATTATACCTATATAAAATTTTGATATAAAGGAATTTCTAAAATTAATCGGGGAAAAAATAAAAGAATGTTTAAAATTAACCGAGAACCCAGTTTCGTTAACAAAAGGAAAATATAATTTAAAAAAAGCTAAATTCGGCCGTTAACTTTTATTAAAAAAAACTAAAAAACCTTAATTCGAAAAAAAATAATTACTAAAATTTTTAACAAAATAATAATAAGATATATAAGTAATTTCGAAAAATATTAATTAAAACCGTACGCCGATAAATATTACTTTTGGTTATAAAAAATAAAGTTATAAAGCATAATTAATAAAGATTTATTATAAACTTAGGATTTTAAATATTTCGAATTAATATTTAAAAAAAGCAAATACCATAATAATTATATTAATAATAAAAAAATAAATTTCTTAATATTGGCGAAAAATTATTTATATTATTTATTTATTTGCATAATTAATTATTTATCTTAATTATTCGACCCGAATTAAGGTATTTTAAAAATTGGAAAAAAATAAAAATATTTCAGAAATTAATACGATAAATTTAAAAAAAACCGAAAAATAAGATTTAAAAAATTTTAATTCGGCATTACAAATTAAAGGCTAAAAATTAAAAAAATAATTTATTAATAATTGTAATAAATTATAATTCGAATTACGTAACATAAAATTGCGTTAATTTTTTTAATTAAAAAATATTATTATATATTTGCTATAATATATAATTAATCCGGATTAGGACAAATTAATATTTCGTATAAAGCTTAATAAATTAAAAATTAATAAAAATAACGGATTTAATAAATAAATAATATATTAATAATTTTAATTAATATTATATAAATATTTATAATTATTGCGTTTTACGACCGTAATGCCGTACCGAAACCAAATACATTTTTTATTATTGGCCTTAATTAAAATTAACGAAATTTCGTTTTTACTTTTTAACGTAATATCGTAATTATCCTTTAATTTATTATTAATATTATTATTTAATAGGTACCGTTTATTTATAATGCGTAATTTTTTAATTTTAATAAGAATTATTATTTTGATTTTTTTTCGATATATTATTTATAATATCGAGTTGCAAATTATTATGTTCTGGCAACGCCGGCAATTCCGGTAACGATATAAAAACAAATAAATCATGCAAATATAAGTACGGTAACGAAAATAAGGTTAAAAAGTTAAAAATATTTAAAAATAATAATTTTGTATTAATATTATAAATAAAAAGAATAAAATAAGTTTTAAATTAAAATTATTTAATACGTTACGAATTACGTATATAAGTATAAATATTATTATAATCAAAATTACGATTTTAAATCGTAAAAGCATATAAATTATATGCTTATTTAATATTTAAATTATTAGAAATACCGTTAAACCGTTAATTATTAATTTAAACCGAACGATCATATGCGGTATATTTTAATTAGGACAAAATATAATTTAAAGTAATTTTATAATTTTTTCCAATATTTGTCGAATTTGTAACATAATAATAATCCGTAATTTATATAGATTAATTTGCGGTATAAAAATATAACGCCGTTATTTCCAATTAAACGAATTTTGTTATTTACGAAAAATTATTTATATTTTTTGTAAAATCGAAAATATAACTTTTTCGTATATTATATATAACGTAAAAAATAAGCGGTTTTTTAAAATGTTTTAATATTATTATTTATTAAAACCAGAAACCGCCTTAATTAATTCCATTATATTTTGAATTAAATATAAATTTTAAGTTTCGTTTAATTTAATCGAAAATTTATTAAATAAGAATTATTTAAATTTAATAAAAATAAATATTTCTTTTATTTCTTTTACAGCTAAACGGAAATAATTACGTAAAAAATAATTCGTTTACTTATTATTTATATTAAAATTTTATTATTTCCTAAATAACCGCTTTTATCGAACCAGTTTTTAATTATTTTTATACAGATAATTTCGAATTTAAAAATTTGAGTATATAGAGGAAATTAAGCGTATATATATTATAATAAGGTTCAATCGGAATTAAGTTATTACTGTTTTTTAGCATAATAATTTCCTTTTTTTAAATATATTAAAATCGTTTTACGTATATTTTTGCTATTAAATAATACGTATTATTAACGTTTTATTTTTATTCGGTATTACAAATTAAAATTATTTTATTTCGAAAATTTACGGATAATATTTTAATTAGCCGAAAATTAAAATTAAAATTTGATAATTATTTCGTTTTAATGGAAAGTATTCGTAATAAATTACGTATTTTTTTATTATTTAAATCCGTTATATCGTTTTTTATTATAATTTTTATATTTTTATAAATAATACCATTTTTAATTTGCCGGGCCTAAATTATTTTCGTTATTTTAACTGTCTTAAAAATAAATAATTTAATTTTATATTTATTAAATATTTAATAAAGTGCAAATAATATGGCTTATTTATAACTAATTATATTAAATCGTTTATAATTATAAACCGTTTAATCGAATTATTATTATAAATTTTTAATCGAAAAACTTTACTGTATATTTTATTATATTATTTTATTAATATCCGGGATATTTATATTTAATTTAAAAACGATAATAAATACGATAATACGAATAAAATTATTTTATTATTTTAAATTATTATATATACGAATTTGGTTTTCTTAAAATATTTTAAAATTATAAAATTTAATAACTTTTTTATAATTTTTAATAAATATTTCCAATTTATTATAATTTTAATTAAGTAATTATATATATTTATGGTTTCCGTTTTATTATCAATATAAATAATAATTTTGATAATAAAACGTATGTTATTAAATTAAATTAAAAAAATATTATTTAATAACTTAAATATATTAATTATTAAAAAATCTAAATACTTTTAATTCGAACGTTAATTTTTAAATATAAGAAAAATAATAATATTAATTTTAAAACTATTAATATTAAAATGCCAGATTTTTATTTTATAATTATATTAAATTAGGCCGTTAATTTAACGAAAACCGCCATATTTCGTAATATTTTTAATAATATTATTAACAGTTATTATATGCGTAAATTAATATATATAAATAAGGAAAATAAAATGTAAGTTATAAATATTAATATATTTAAACCGGAAATTTTTTTAAGTAATAAATATATTTTGTCGATACTAATTAAATTATATTATTATTCGAAAACATAATTTAATATGGTAATTTAAAATTAATCGTTTAATATTTATTTAAAATTAAAAATAATATGGTTATATTATTCAGCAATTATACGGTAAAATATTTTTATATTAAATTTTTGTTATATTCGTAAATATTAAAATAAAAATAAAATATAAAATTATTAATATAAAAATTTATTATTTTTTCGTTAACTTAATTAATAATACAACTTAAATAATAATTAAATTAATTATTAATAAAAAACTTAAATAATTAAAAACTTTTTTAAAATTTATTTTAATAATAAAAAAATATTAAATTTTTAAAAAACCAAATTATGTACCATATTAATTTATTTTTTCCGTAAAATATGCCTTTATTTACTAAATATAACATTTAATATAAAGCAAATAAACCGATAATATAAACTTTTTATAAAATTATCGGCCATATATATAATATTAACATATAGGTTAATTATGTTTATATCGATAAAAAACTAATAAAAATATCGGATAAAAATAAATGTTTTATTTTAAAAAATTAAATATTTAAAGGTTTAAAATATTTATTTTAAATTTTCGAATATATTATATGTATTTAATTAATTAAGAAAAAAATATATTTCGGGATTTATTATGGATAATGTTAAATTTTATATATTATTATTTTAACTTATAAAGTTATATTATTATTATATTAACTTAAAAAAAATAAAACATTATAATATATATATATTGCAATTTTAAGTTATTTTTTTATTATAATAATCTTTATTTCGTATTAATTAAAAGTATTATTATATTAAAAAATAAAGATTTTTATTTTACCTTAAATTATATAAATTAAAATACTGGGAATTTCATAATTAATATATATTATTAAAATTAATATTAATAATTTTTGCGAATTTATATAAAAACGTACTAAACGGAACGAAAAAATTATAATTTGTTATTAAGTCTTATTTTAAAGGTTTTGTTATTTTTATAAGTATTATTTTTAAAAGAGTTTAGTTAATATATTAAACCCCTGACAGATATTTCTTGATCAAAAGCTATAGCTGTGGTTACGGCTACTGCGCCGCAGGCGCAGCCACAACCTCCAAAATGGGGTCCTGATCACGATGAGGCAATAATCCAATAGAGTTGAATTGTCAGAAAAAACCGGGGCGAATATCGCACTAACTTCAATAATCCCTGTTAGAGTATATCACAGTTAAATAAAAACGAGGCTTATACCGCGCTAACTACAAGAATCCCTGAATAAGAGTAATGTAAGCGGTACAATATTTTATAATAGTATATTCAAGACTTTTGATTTATTTTACTTAAGTTATACAACTGAGATAATAATATTCCCTTTATTTTTTAACTACGAAATGATCTAGGCACTTTTGGCGGTCATTATTTATGTAATATAATCCCATCTTATGCTTTGTTCGTTGTACGGGCTACAGTAGGCCAATTGATTTTTTTTTTTTTTTTTTTTTTAGCATCGAGTGGGTGCCATACGGCTCTGGATGTACGCGCATGCGAAAAGAAATTGTAGACATCCTGCCTAGCTCGGGATGTGGTGCGTATAATGCTTGTTTTGCTCTGTCGACTCCCCGGTGCGGACTTAAAATCCGCGCTGAAACATAGCGCTGGATGAGTGGGAAGTACCGGAACACTTGCCAGGATGTTAGGCTAATTCATCACACGTAGTAGGTTGAGCTCGTTAAATGTAGGGGCAGGCCCGAAGAGACATGTGTGGCACTGTGACTTCATGCCAGCTGCCCTCGACCTTGCTCAGCGAGTCCCCCGCAGCTGCCCCGAAGGTTGCATTCATGCCCGTCGTCAACTGGTATCAAGCAGCCGTCATGTTCCGTTCGCCGCGTAACGCAACCTGGAAGCCACAATCCGCGGGATCGGAATGCGGCTTTTCGGGAGGTTTGCCGTAATTACCAACAAGGGTCGCTGATTAATGATGCAGAAGGCGACGTTATGGATACAAGGCGACGTTATGGATACAAGGCGACGTTATGGATACAAGGCGACGTTATACCACTTTTCGGCTGAGCTGGCGTTACTTCCAGGGGCATTCGCTGTACGCCAGGACGGCGCACTTCACCGAGAGAATTACGAGAGACAGCACCCAGTATGTCATTCCGCTTTCATACGTAACTTTGCCTGGTTTAATAACCAGAAACCTCTGGTAGTTTGCCCTTCGGTTCCCTCAGCTGGTCTCTACGAATCTGTTCCGAGCTTTTAGCGATATTGACTACCGCTGACTATCGAAGGGTTATGGAGGCAGCTTCGACCCATTGGAGCGTGCACTGTTTCGTAGCGACCAGGGCTTCGATGGTGGATATATAGATCCGCTGCTCTATCCTGTCGACGCTCAAACAGCTCCACCAACCGAACCGCCTGTTGCATCTCCTGTTCCTCCAGGGAACGGGTTCAGCGTCACAAACACCACTCATACTTTGCCACTCCTAGTTTCTATCGAGGGCGAGCCTTTTGGGTTTGGTCTGGGGGCGCCGCGCACCACGCACCTAACCGAGGGTATTGCGTCTTCCCTCGATTCTACCGATCTTTCTGTCCCGCAACTACAGGGCCATAGGTACCAGGAGCATATGAACAGCCTTGCTACTTTTAACAACCTTGGTCCGACTCTACCAAGCGCTCACTCAGACGATCGCAAGACCAGAAGCTTTAACAGCGGCTTTATGACGATGGGACAAGACCCTACTCAAATCTCAAGCCCTCAATTGTCTGTAGTGGCGCCAACACCATTCTCCGCTGATGCCCCGAGGTCAACGAACAGGCAGAGATGCAGGGCTTCGGTCCCGCATGGGCGTCAACGCTTTAACAGGCTGCATGCCGATACCGAATCGAACAGAAGCTCGACCGCCAGACGCCGGGTCATACCTCACAGCATCCTGCATACGTGCAACCTGGAGGGCTGCGGGAAGACCTTCACGCTCTAGAAGTATCTGGTGCGGCATTAGATGACTAGCCGTGCACATGTGGCGTACCGCCCCGCGTCTAATACGAAGTTCTGCGTCGATGAGCGATGCAGCCGCTACGGCCGCGAGTTCAGCCGTCTGGATAACTATGACAGACACATGAGGAGTATGCATAGGTGGTTATAGTCGTTCAGCGGGCGTGTCACCTGAAAGCATGAGTGGTGAAGCGGCCCGAGAGTGCTATACCGGGAAGTACCTCAGGGTTGCGTTAGCCAGCGGGACACGGGTCTAAGAGGGACTGGAAACTGTACCCCTTCAAATCTATGACTAACTTTTCAAGGCTATAGGTGGCGGTGAATGGATCTTTTACCATGGCCGGGTCGAGCGTTGGTCGCGTTTGGGATTTGGCGAGTTATGATTTTCCTTTGTATCCTGGACTTAAACCATCATGGTGGCGATTTGACAGGTACGCAGATGACGAGGTGGCGTTGGTCTGAGTGTTATAGGTTCATTATTCGCGTTTATAACTCGATAGCATGATAATCCGAGTGCTGCTCAGCCTGGAAATGCAGTCGGTACTTGTTTAATTGCAGCGGCTTTGAAGCCGCTCGAGACACCAAGCAGCTTTGCGATAGTTGCACTTGTCCGCACACCAGTTGATCGAGCCCTGCTGTCGCAGTTCAGATTGAATTGGTCTTTCATGCATATATCCTCATCCCGTTGATGGGATGTTGGTGGTTGGTCGTATTGCGTCGTTAGGCTGATAAGAAATACATGAAGAAAGGGGGCAGGTTGTAGACAAAATATTTGTAACATCTTCAACAATAACTTTTATGCATTAAATCTAAAGGCGGACGTTAATTATCTTAAACCGTGGTATGAATTCATATCATTTAAGGACTGATTTATCGGCCTTTAGACAAAATAGGCGACGAAACCGGGAGGTATAAATAATCTATTGGTTTACAGTCCTGTTGGGGTGAATATTAAGGGTTGTTGTGTTGGGTGTGACAATGGACCGGCACAAGCCACAGGACCCCCATTCCCCGCCAAAGTCTGTCACGGCGCAAGTGGCACGACCGGCTGGCAGGGCGGTCGAGCCTTGCAGGGTGGCTAGTTATTAGTTAGTTAGCATTGGTTTTACCCACTAAAGACACCCCCGAGCTTTACTGAATTGGGTTCCTGAAATTGGCTGGATTCGTCACTGCCCAGAGGCGCCAGGTGACTTCTAGGGGTGTGCGACTGGACGAAGCCAGCCTGGCAACCTCATCAAACCTCTCTCTCTATGTGTCTCTCATGATCAATCCAACAACAGAATAGACGACGCAGTTCACAAGCCACCGATTGGAATTATTCACTAGTGTGTCTACTCCAATTGAGATGCTGGATACTTGGAAAACTGCTTTTTCCATCCATTAAACGGAAGAACCCCCTTTGCCTGCTATACGACCGACGTCTTACGTTAGTTGCAACACCCAACCAACAAAGCCCCAAAGGGCACTATCACCATCTCCTCGACCGGCCCCTCTCCCAGCGATAAGCTCGTCCCGAACTCTGTTGCGAGCTTCCCGATGAACCTACCTAGGAAAGAAAACCTTAATGTTAATAACAGCAACTTGAATCTCCTTGTCTTTTCCTAGCTTTGATGCCTGAAGCGTATACGCCCGCTTCGCGCGGATTTCAGCCTCACCTCGTATCCCTCAGCTTTGGCCGATAATTCTCCTCCTGACACCTCCCCTCCGACCCTGACGCGGATCATGGCCAATTCTTCGAGAATGTCGAGCCATACCGCGCCGCTACCATCCACTGGCCTCATGCCTAGCGGCGCCGATACGGATACGCGGCCACGGAACAGAAGGGGAGCGAGCAACAACCAGTTAGCTAAGTCGCCGGATCCGACACCCGGTCAGGCGCCTGCCTCTAGCCGAGGAGTGAGTCCAATTCCGTCACGCCTTGCCAATAACAACCTATCCTCGACCGGACGCTCAAGTCCGTCCAACACCTTTTCACGTGGGCTTCTCGAGGGCTCGTGGGCGCCCAACTGGTCATCTGTCCAGGAAATCGCGACCTCCTTACTCTCCGGGAGCGACACCGGCTACGCTAGCGAATCTTCACGCCCGGGCAGTCGGAGCGGGGGTAAGGCGACGTCGAGGTCGTTATCGAGGGGTTTTGGGGGCAACAGCACAAGCCGCAAGCCGTCAGACGCTTGGGGCCCCTCGCCACCGCCGAAACCTCGGCCTACGCCTCAGGACATCGCCGCAGGTTCGCTAAAAGAGCGAGAGGCGCAGCTCATAGCCAGGAAGAGAGCCAGCGTGTTGGAGAGCTACGACGGGGTCAATGGAGGATTGGACGTCGGAGGGAAATTTAAGAGGAGGAACTCCGACGAGATCCAACACGGCACCCCTAGTGAACCTGTGGTTGAAGAGCATCTTTGCTACCTGCACCATGTCCAACCTACGGACACCTACGCCGGCATAGTGCTCCGCTATAGGTGTCGGGAACATGCTTTTCGGAAAGCAAACGGGCTTTGGTCTCAGAATAATATCCAAGTTCGCAAACACCTACTGATACCGGTTGACGCTTGCGAAGTCAAGGGACGGCCCTGCGATCCTCCCTCATATTATTCCAATCAGGTTGACCTTCTAGCCCCTACGCCTCAAGGCCCGGACCCCACAAGTCGTGGAACCTCGCCCCTGCCACAACAACCCCTACACGATGATTACTTTAGCCCTGTCAACGGCAAGTCTGCCGGATCCAAGGAAGACGAGGAGCAGCCCTGGACCCATGTGAAATGGGTTAAGATTGATTCGATCCAAAATCCCGTGGAAATAATCAGAGTTGATAGAAAAGCGATGGGATACTTTCCGCCGAGGAGAAAGAAGAGCGTCAACACCGTGTCCGGCTTTTCCACTCCACGTCAATCCTCGGATCTATCAAGGGTGATAACGAATACGTCCGAAGCTGTAGAGAGTCCCGGTAGACTTTCGTCCAGACGACAAAGCTCCACAAGCGCGCGACCAAGCATTGCCGGTTCGGGGACGCTATCTTCTAGTACGGGCCGAGGGAATAGTCTAGGGGAGCTGGATGGCGTGCCGGCGTGGATGCGGAGGCCAGGAGGCGTGGGTACTATGGGCAAGAGCGTGCACGCTCCGGGTCCGGCCAAGGATTACTTCAACTCGTGGGTCAACAAGCGGTTGCCCAAGGGCTTCAACATCGACTCGCTGCCGTCAATGTCGGTCATGGGGTCCGAGAGTGCGCACTTCGGCTTCAGCAAGGGCGAGCCCTCAGCGATAGCTGAGAGCCCGTTCGAGGAGGGCCGCGATGCGTCGGTGGCGAACGCGCGGGGCGGCACCGGCAGCGGTGGTCTGGAGCAGGCCGCGGCCTCCATCGAGACGTGGCTGCGCGGCGCCTGGGCGAAGCGGCCGGCGACCCCGAGGAAGGGCAGCTCCCACCTCCGCAGGACCGCCGCGCACCACCAACAACAGCACCCCGAGGATTCAGACCTCATCGAACTCGCCGACGCTAATAGTGACGATGGATGGATGTGCGGTGGCGGTGGTGGGGTGCCGGGATCCGGTGGGTTCGTGGCCCAGAGCCTGTACGGCTCGACGGCGCGCAGCGATGGCGCCGGCTCGGTCCGCGGACGTTCCGCGGGGCCTGCCGGGTCGAAAGGGAAGAAGGCTGACTGAGAGGAGCATGCCGTCGGATGGAAGGATGGAGGATGTTTAGGTTAGCATTACCATAAAGCTCAGTGACACCAGGTCGGCAGCCAGACCTCGGTGCTCCCACGCGGCGCTCGACACCCCGATACCCCCCTAATAGCCGAATCGGATCCTCAACTCAATCCTTTGTTTCATGACTATGGACGGGTTCATTGGCTCCCTACCACCTTTTCGAACACCCCCACAAACGCGCAGCCGGGAGAACAAGAAGGGGGCAAGTGCCTTCGGCTCGTACCTTATAGATATCTGCCTCCCTACCCACCCACCCACAATAGATACTCCTGGCCATCGGAAGCGGTCCAACGGTACACTTGCATTACACATGGCGTTTTTCTCTTTCCTCCGGCGCCGGCGGGTTTGTTTTGGGCATCATTAGCGCCAGAGCGGGGGCGCGCCATTAGACAGACTTCCCACTTCTGTATATACGTATGTAGGCCGAACTCTTGGAAGTACTTAGTGTTCCGGGAGCAATTGAACAAGCTAACAAGCTGGGAGGCAAGCGAGCAAGTAAGGAACGTAGACATATTGGTAAGGAGCAGGCAAGAAACCAAGCAATCGTGGGGTGACGTAGGGTTGAGCCCAAGCACGGCAAGGTTGAGTGGTAAGATAGCATGGTAATATGGCACGGCATATTTAGCAGCATGAACCGCAGTATCCTTGTGGCCTATAAGGTTCTCCTTGGGTGTACGGAGTTTGTCACATACCGCTGCTTTATTAATATCTCTCTCTCTAGAGTTTTTTAAGGTGTACCTATTCCCTGGCTCTTCAAGGGGTGGAAACAGGGGAACGAGCAAAATGGTACAGAGCTCACACAAGTGACAATCAGCTTCGTGGCTGCTATTCGGTAAACACATTGCGACAAACAGCACCTGGTTGCTTCAGTTGACAGACGCCAAATTGCTATGATCCAATTATACGTACGGTTACGCCTCATCACTGCGAAGTCGTGCCTAATAGCTGCAAGCGCCATCGTCCGTTATAGATATCACGCCTCTAAATAACTAGGAACACCTGACATTGAATGGTGTACTTGGAAATCCAGTTCGGGACATATTCATCGCATTACATATTATATAGGGAAAACCCATTACCATTGTGTGCTAGTTCCCCAGGCTATCTAGCCGGCCTCGACGTCAAGGAAGACAACTTGCTGGGCAAGCAAGGATGATTTCGTGGCTTTTCAGTGTTGGGGCATACTACTCCTAGCTGGTTCAATACTCAATCTTGTTTATACATCCACCCCGACTCCAGTCCCGTAGACGCTTCATACTCTCATCGTCTCTTACCTCGGCGAGTAGCCATACAATGAGCTCACTTGAGAGAGACGCAAGGCAGGAGAGGAAGTGGATTTCAGTAATGCCCCGACGGAGTAGTTGCGGAACACCGGACAGCTGCCGCCTTAGTGATGAGGACCCAGGACGGAAAGCAACCTGAAGTGTACCGATATTAGGCTGGGTATAGGCGCGGCTGATACGGAGCCGGGCTGCAAGGATCCGAAGCGGCCTCTGCCCGGCGTCGTATACAATATTGGCTCATCGGGGGTATATCGTCCAAGACATGGACACATAACTACCGCCTTCGGCTTGGTAGTGGATGCAACGTCGGCATCCAAACGTACTTGGCTAGTTCACGACGGCGAATGCGACCAAATATGCGCGGATCTTCTATCGGAGTGTGGGGGACGACACTGGTCAGCCACGGGACGCACAGGTCGACAGTCATACGCCAGTACGGCGCATCGGCGACGAGAATCAGAATCCATTAAAAAGGCTGGATGGACTAATCAATAGAATGCGGTGATGCTTGCGCAGGTTTTACGCTGGGCTGCTGACACCATTCCCAGCTGTGTCTATCTGAGAATAATGACAGTACGAATGGCTCTCGCGGCCGTTCATACCTTTTCGAGGTTTTAACATATCGCGGTATAGGAAACTGAGTTCCACGGGTTTCGACGGCGTCAACGCCATCGCTGACCCGGCACCACTCTGGTTAGGCGGCCGCTTTCGCCCAGGGACCCCACAATACAGGTCCATGCTGGCGGCCTAGACCCTCGCCTGTCTACGGGCACACATTTCGTCTTACTAGTGGTGGCCCCTATTTACTGGAAAACCAAGAGATAATCGATGGTGGTCATTTGTAATATGGAGGCAGGCAGATCCATCAACCCGGTTCCAGCCCACGCGTCTGCCATAGGAATCAACTGCATGTTGGTCGGAGCTGGGACATATTCGGCCTAATACATTGTCATGTTCACGGACTCCAGAATGCGTCCCATCTAGGAGACCTGTATAGATACAGATTAACACCCTTTCCACCATGAACACCCAAATTCTTCAGCCAATAGCTCCTTGTCCTAAAAAGGAGTTGGCTGCCAGCAGAATCGAGTTTAGGCGTGAAGATCGCCCCATTCCCGGAAACCGGCGATGTTCGGTTGGATCAGCAGCAATATACCGAGGAGGCCCTGACGGAGCGTGGGTATATTCTACCTGAGAGTTGAGGGTGGTCCATTTGCCGAAGAACACTTCAACCACACACCCCGTTACGAGGGCCAGGGTGACAAACCTACAGCACATGGTATGCGCAGCAAGATTATCCGAACAAACGGGGCGTCATCAAGGCTTGCAGTATGCCCAATCCGCCCTGAACGGCGACCACAACTGCAAAAACCCAAACACGAAATAGAGGTACGGCTAGACAGCCTGTGCAAATAACCGACCATGATGGCATCTGAGAGCTAAACCAGGAAACCGTTCTTGCAACTACTGGTGCATCGGATTGCGAGGATCTCTCACCTGCCGCTTCAGGTCTCCGACCTCCCCGAAAACCGCGTGAAAGGCTATCTCCGGCACCGATAACAGGCCGTCTAGGCGATGGGTCTTCGCATCTGGAGCGCTGCTCTACAGAACGAGACTGATAAGGCGACCAAGGAGTCTAGAAATCACTATGACTGCGCTCCTCTCCTCTCTCTACATCCGTCTTGACTCTGTAGCATGGGGTTAGGTGACTATGTCTTGCGGATTGGCGCCGCATCCCACTCAACGATAGTTCAGTATGACTGTGTGCAGCAGAGAGAGGGCTGCTTCTTCCGAACAAGTATGACCTGTCGGACGAAACCGGCGCGCTATTCAGCGTCTGGAAGAGCTCGCCCCCCACGGTAAGTACTATCATCATCATCTAGTTCACCTCGACAGCAGGCGTAAGAACTACCTGAAACCCACTCCAGCGCCGTTTGACAATGCCACCGACGACGAGTGATTGACAGATTTGTCCAAGTCCGTATCTGATAACCGCTGAAAACTACAGCCATTCTGCTGCATCCTATAACAACCCCTCCACATCGTTGTTCATCCGGCTCTGTGTATAGCATGATAGGACACACATCATACGAATAACGTTCAGGATTGCTCCTCCAGTCTTCAAAAGCCGTGACGAATAAACTTTTAGAGAGTCAGCAAGCCTCACATCGTGGGCGTCCAGAGACGCCAGTAATTATGTAATATACCAGCCGCATCAAGGGTCCTGGCTGCTCTACGGACAAGGGATCCCGAACCCTGAGTTCTGCAAACGCTGGAGGCCCCATCGGGATCGTACTTAGCGGAAGCAGCCCTCGTCTTCTCGGCAGCCTCCCTGCCCTACCCCGCAGCAATGGGGTCCTGCGTCCCGCTGCGGGCATAGTTGTATGTGATAGCGTCGCCCTGGCGCAGTCGTCGAGCTGGATCGCCGGAATCCCGAGACGAGCCGCTGTCACGTAGATAAGCTCCACGACGCCAAGCGCGGGCGACCTCGAGCCCGAGCACGTTGGGTGGCCCGCCGCCGCCGCCGCCGCCGCAGCGGAGACCGTCGACGGCGTAAGCGGGTGAATGACCTATGGACCTATGGGGTGTGTCCCCAAGTCCGTCGCCGCGCCACCCTCCACACTGTTCTCGAGAGGAAGACCCCTTGGCGCCCCCTTCGAATGTCGACAGTGCCCTGGCGTTTCACGAGTGGCCTTGATGATCACGGAGACGGCCCCAGTTTCTCGACGGCGGGACAAAGCACGGCCGACGGCTTAGGCGCCGCGCTGGTCGAAATATTGATCGGCGCAAGCGAAATACACTGGATCACTTGGGTAGTGAGTGGCTTTATCCTTAAGGTCAACGTTCTCCGCAAGAGCGTCACGCTGGAAACGGCAAAGTTTAGCAATACGCCTGTGCTGTATTTCAGGGGGTACATGTAGGTCGTACAATCGCCAGAAGTGGACGGACCCACACCTCGCCTAGCCCTTGTTGCAACCCCACATCTTGCTACCCCCATGCATGCATTCACCACTAAACAGCATAGGCTTTTAGGGCAGGTTTACTCCACTCACTTTCGCCAATCGATCGAGCCGGAGAACTCGATCTACTAAATTCTCGATTGGTCTAGTGGTCAGGATACCTGCTTGTCATCTCTTCCTTAGGAAGTACCGACTGTACGCAGGTGGCCGGGGTTCGATTCCCCGATCGAGAGCTTTTTTGGCAATTTTGATTGCCGTTCCAGATTTAGTATATATTATGTAAAACATTGTATGGTTTCTTTTATTCATTGCTTAATTTTCGCATGTTTTGTTCGACCATACTTTTTACCGCGCGCATTACATTGATCGCATTTGGAAGATCACAGATGTGGAATATTGGATGTAAATTCTGTCGCTGGGCAAGTATTCCCGACACATAGTGGAATCATTAATCAAGTAAAATATGCTGAGGCATCGCAGCCCTCCAATCCACAGCACGGCATTCATTCTACAGCTTCTCCAACAATAACTTAGAGCCGGCGTTGCCGACAGACTTCTTCTTGGGGTCGAGCTTCTTGCCCTTCTTCTTCACCGGCTTCTCCGACTCCTCGGCCGCCTTCGCCTCGAGAGCCTCCCGCGCGGCCCTCTGCTCCGCCGTCTCCTCCGTGGCCGCCTTCTCGAGTGCCTTCTTGTTCTTCTTGAGGGTCTTCTTGAGCTCGTCCTTGTGCGAGAAGTCGTCTGCCTCGAGCAGGTTCAGGACCGTGAACGAGCTTGGCCCCGTGGCCCACGAAATGATGTGGGCCTTGATGGCGGGGTACAGGAGGTCCGCGAAGCGCAGGGGCGGCTCGGCCTTGATGACCTTGCCGGCCGCCTTGTCGTAGGCGCCTCCTGCTATCAGCGTCTTATACATCCGCCCGTTGTTGGTCTTGGAGATGTGTACCGGCGGAGCGTAGCCGGTTGCGGCTTCGTCGGAGCCCTCCATAACCTCGTCCTTCTCATCTGGGTTCCCTCCGGCGCTAGATGCGACAGCTTTTAGCGCCTCGGACTTGTCGCCAACCCCGCAGAGCAGGGCAGACGTCACTAATTGGCATCCGAACGAGGTCGACATCAAGTCGGCTGGAGACTGGGCGATAGCAGCTAATAAGGGAGGGGATAGTGCTGCCACAAGCTCTTTTCGTCGTGTTTCCGGGTCCTTTTTACTAGTAGTCTTTCGAATCTCCCAGACCTCCTCGAGAATCTTCAAATCGTCGCTATGTGCCGCGTCAAAGAGTTGCTTCGTCGGGCCTTCGAGTAGATAACGTATCGCAATGCGAGCATTCGGGTCATTGGCGGCGATGACGATGTTCGAGACCCCATCCTGTTCCGTCTTCCCGATAAGCTCGGAGATGATTGACTTGGACGTTAAGACGGTATCATCAATGAGGTCGTACGCGGCCAAGATGACAATATGACCATGAGGATCAGCCGACATCAATTGGAACGTGTCCTTGTAAGTCTTCAAGATTTGCTTCCGATCCTTGGCAGATCCGTAGGCGAGTAGCAAGCACACTAGGCGCGCCCCGGACTTTGTAAAAGCCATGTTCTTGAGCAGATCGCCTTGTTTGTCTTCCTTGATCAATTCCATATACTCCTTCGCCTCCTCAGTGCCAGGCTTAGTGTTGAGGAAATACTGAAGCATAGCATCGTGCAACATAGTAAAGCCCGTCATCTTCTTCTGGATCAGCTGGTTCGTCATGTCGTGCAGATACTTCATGATCGGCGTTCGTTTGTTGGGCTGTTCCTGGAGGATTTGGGACAGTTCGGCGGTGGGTTTGCTATCACTTCCCTGTTGCCGGAAGATGGCAAACTCCGGGCCGTACCATTCCCTCAGTAGTATGGCCTTCTGCTCCGGGGTAGCGACTCCTCGGTATATGTCATCGAGAATCCAAGACGCTTCGGCGTGGTTGATAAGTTTCCGGACCTTTCCGTAGAACTCGGGAACGATCATGTCTCGGACTTCCTTGTCGCCTTCCACCATAAGCTTTCCGATCAAGAACTTGGCATACTTGCTCTCAGCCAATTGAGGATAAGTTCCCTTCAGCTCTGTGGCGATCATCTTCCGTCGTTCGGCCGTTGCATACTTGATGGCGGTCTGGACGACACGGACGGCATCGTGCTTGAGCGCAAACTCCTTCATGCGCCCCGTCGCGATGGAGAAGAGTTCCTCGACCAGCTTCTGCCTCTCTTCCTTGGGCACGTGGGATTTCCGCCGTAACCTCTCCCACAGCTTCTTCGCTCTCTGAAGTTCGTCGGCCAACGGTTTCTGCGCTTTCCGTTCTTTGGCAAGCTGCCTCTGCTTTATGTGCGACTCCCGAGAATCCGCGCCTGGGTGTTTGCGTAAGTGACCTGGAACTCAACTACGCCGTATCATGTGAACTGTGACAAACCTTTCTCAAACACTTTCCCAGACTGGTCGCCATTCGCCTTGGGCCTTTTTGGTAGATCGCCGCTTCCGTGAGAAGTTTTCTTGCTGTTTAATTCTGCGCCACCATCTTCCTGGTCCGAGAGACCGCTATCCTCGCTGCTATCGCTCGAGACATCGTCTGATTCTTCTTCTTGGGCGGGCGCTCGCTTGTCTACTACTTTGGGTTTCTTGCTGGATGAGTCTTTAGATCCATTGGGGAACTTCCTCTTGCTCCCGGTGGAAGCAACTCCTTTTTGCGCCATTGTGCTATGCGATGTTCCTGAAAAGTTATCTATATCGAATATTTGATGGTCGCACTGGAACTTATCACGAGCTACTGATAAAGCGCCGACGGAAAATTTCAATGGAGACGCTTGGGAAAATACCTTATCAAAGTATTGCCGGGCGGTGACGGAGCTGCTAAGCCGATCCGGGCCACCCCACCATGGATTGCTTCGCACTAAGTTTACTAGTCCAGGTGGGATGTACGTACTTTCCCGTACCAAGGCCTGTCGTATAACCGACAACGAGGTCGTCTAAAAAAGGGGCATATCAGAGTCAAGCCAATTGCAATCCAAAATGGGGAGAGAAGAGCAGGTAGAAGAACGCGAAGTTCTCGAGTCCATCTTTCCGGATGAAATCACAGGTACTGCCTAACTATCTCGCACCTTTTTTTGCTTCTACCGACCAACCAAGTTACCCCGCCATGGCTTGCTGCATGCAATACTAATCCCAGCTTCCCTCCGCCCCGTAGACATCTCCGAGACGGAATTCCGCATAAGCATCACGCTCGAGCTGCCCGAGGACGATGAGCAGGCGTCCACGCCACCCGTCATGCTGCTGCACGTGCGGTATCCGGAGGCGTACCCGGACGAGGCGCCGATGCTGGACCTGTCGGCCCCGCAGTCGCAACAATCACAGCCGCAGCACCCGCACTTCAGCCTATCGGAAGACAAACAGCAGCTGCTCGCGGGGCTTGAGGAGACGGCGTGCGAGAACCTGGGCATGGCGATGGTGTTCACGCTGGTGTCGTCCGTGAAGGAGGCGGCGGAGCAGCTGGTGGCGGAGCGCCGCGAGGGGGCCGCCCGGGTCCGCGAGGAGCAGCAGCAGGCGGCCGAGCGCGCCGAGAACGCCAAGTTCCACGGCACGCCCGTCACGCGCGAGACGTTCGCGCGCTGGCGCGAGGGCTTCCTGCGCGAGATGGAGGAGGCGCGCGCGAGGGCCGAGGAGGAGCGCCTCGCCGAGCTCAAGAGGGCCCGTGTCAAGGAGCCCGTGAAGCTCACGGGAAGGCAGCTCTGGGAGCGCGGGCTGGCTGGTAAGGGCGAGGGCGAGGGCGACGAGGGCGAGGACGATGATACTGGGCTCGCTGAGGATGTCGATAAGCTTAATGTGACCGCATAGGACTTTATGATGTGCCCTGTCTAATTTGTGGGCGTGTAGGCCAGGATCTAATACTTGGACGATGTTGTGGGAGCATTGCATGGCGTTTTGGAGCACCGCATAAAGAATACCATTCATGGAAGACGCAGTGATGGGCCATTCATGCTTCATCATATCTATAAATACATGCAATATCTCGTTCCCCCAGCAATTTTAGTAACCCGAACGCCCTGTAATGATGATGACGACCATAGTGCCCCGGTTGTGGCTCAAAAGGTCTCCGGGTATATCCCTTCTATCCCACTCCGGAAGTTGTTGGCACCCGATATGTGATTTTATTCCTGCATCTCCTCGTCGCTGTCCCCGGCATCCTCCCATCCGTCCTCGTCGTCATCTTCTCCGACGGGCGCCTCGCCCAACTCCTTCGCTATCTCGCCCAGCAGCTCCCGTGCGTGCTCGCCGAGAGGCTCATCCTCGTAGTCCTGCAGCTTATACAGGTGCAGACACTGGTTCAGCCACACGCGGCTCGAGATCCACGACGTCTTCCAATCCTCCTCCTCGCCTTCCTCCTCCTTCGTTGCACCCTCGACCTTCTTGCCCCCATTCTTCTCCTTTTCCCTCTCTGCCTCCCTCTGCTTCTCGCCGAGCACGAACAGGCCCCAGCCGCCGAGGTACCAGGTCTCGATGCTGAGGTCGTCCTCGGCGACGAGGCGCTCGAGGACATCGATGGCATCGCGCTCGAGGCCGACCTCCATGAGGAGGCGCGCGAGCGCGACGCGGCTCGGGAAGGCCGGGACGAGGGGGTCCTCGGGCGGCAGGCCGCGCCAGAGGTCGAGGGAGCGCGCGAGCGCCGCGCGCGCGTCGTCGGGGCGCTGCTGCGAGATGCGCACGTCGGCCAGCGTCTGCCACGTCTCCGCATAGTCGGGCGCCACCAGCGTCGCCTCCGTCACCAGCGCCTCGCACCGCGCCTCCGCGTCCGACTCCCAGCTCAGGTCCGTCATGTACACCTCGGCCACGCTGCACAGCGTCATCGCGAGCTTGCGCTTGAGCTCCTCCAGTTCGCTAAGCTGTTGTTGCCCCACCATCTCTTCTGCATCATCATCTTTAACGCCGCCGGCCGCGGCCCCTCTCGGACTGTGTCTTGTTGTACTTGTCCCCTTCCCCGCCTTCTCCTCCTCGAGGATCTGGATCCTCGCCCTCAGCGCCGCGGCGCCCTTCTCGAACCAGCGAACGCTGTCGCGCCCGCCCTCTTCGCTGAGCTGCGCGAGGCAGAGGAACTTCTCTGCGCCGCCGCCAACGGCCTCGTCGCGGGCGCCGTCGGGGTCGGCATCCACGGCGCGCAGGAAGCAGGCGCGCGCCGCCTCGAGGTCGCCGAGCTCGAGGTTGACCTGCCCTAGTAGGTTGAGCGCCGCGAGCGCGCCGTCCTCCTTATCGTCATTGTCCCCCGCCGCCTGCGCCTGCTCGAGCGCGCTGCCCGCGAGCGCCGCCGCGCCCGGAGCGTCGCCCTCCTGCAGCCGGTGCTCGGCCGCCCGCACGAGGACGAGCGGAGAGAGCGCCGGCTTATCGGAGGAGGATGAGGAGGAGGGGCCGCCCGCTGCTGCTGCTGCGACGCGCGATATCGCTTCTTTGCCGCGCTTCTTGGATTTCTTGTCCGGCCGCCTTGGTGCCATTTCTTTCCCTGCTCTCCGGATAGTTTCTTGTGAGTGGGGTTCCGGGAGACTAGGTGTTTCCGAATTGGGCAGCAGGCAAGCGAGGCTCTAGGCGATTGATGCTGCCTGTCGGCCGGTGGTCGTCGTAAACGAGCGATTGGGAAGTGCGATAAGTTCGCTACTTTTCGGAAAAAGTTATAATCGATAAGGTTGATAAGATCGATTTTGACGTTCCTTAATTTACTACGGCACCTTAAGACGATAAACCTGGCTTAATGCTATCCTTATACTTGCTTAGAATCGGCCCACTATAGTATTAGTTATGTATTTTAAGCGAGTTGTGTTAATATATATATATTTATATATATTGGTATGTTGAGGTAAGAGAGGAGAAAAACGGGCGCTAAAGAAAAACGGCAATGTTTATTTTACCGTTTAATATAATATGGCTCATAGTATACGCGTTATAAATGTTAATATTATACAATTCCTGTACAAAGGCCAAAACGCTTCTGGGGCGGCCAAAACGGGCGAAGTTGTGAGTTGTTTCTAGCAGCTCACGCAGCGTGGGTGACTCTACATGACCCTTGTACCGACAACGCATGAATGCCCACTGGAAACTGTGGTCCGTTTCCCCATCAAACTCAATATCCACTTTTCCCTCCTTGTTGGATAACTAGCAACATTCGACCAGTCTCCCCCACCTCAACTATGCGGCTGGTCAACACGGACTCACTGAGTCTCGAGACATTCACCGGATCCCCCCCCTCATACGCCATCCTTTCTCATACCTGGGACGACGATGAGGTGCTATTTGAACACGCTGAGAAAGGCCACGATGCGTGGAAAAGCAAGGCCGGAGCCTCTAAAATAGTCTCTAGCGCTAAAGTAGCTAAGGACAGTGGTCACGGCTACATCTGGATTGACACTTGTTGCATCGACAAGACGAGTAGCGCTAAGCTTTCGGAAGCTATTAACTCTATGTTTAAGTGGTACGAGCGAGCTTCAGTTTGCCTCGCCTTCCTTCTGACTTGCACGATCGGAAGGACTTAGCTAGCTGTCGCTGGTTCACAAGAGGATGGACTTTACAAGAACTTATCGCCCCCCGTCAGGTTGAGTTTTATAACTCAAAATGGCAGCATGTCGGAAGTTGAACAGAGCTATCGACCGAAATTTCCGATATAACACTAATTGACTCCCGCGCTCTTCGTTACACCTTAGGCATACCGTTAGAAACTTTTACTATCTACGAAAGGATGCACTGGGCGTCTGAGCGACGGACCACCCGAGAGGAAGACAGAGTGTATTGCTTGCTTGGGTTATTCGAGGTAAACATGCCTTTGCTCTATGGCGAAGGGGAGTCAAAGGCATTCCGCCGCCTACAGGAGGAAATTCTTCTCAGGTCAAACGACCAAAGTATCCTGTTTCACGCGAAAGAAGAGCACCTCCTAGCCGGGACTCTTGCTGATTTTCGCATGCCATTGAAATTCACACCAAAATTGGAAGTATTCCGCACCAAATTACCAAGCGGTGGCGGCATACGCAATACCATAAACCCAATTAAGGGGGGATTGAGCGTCAAGATGACCGTGTGCGAAGCCTATCCTGATCAGTTGCTGGGAATCTTGGACCACGACATAGTCGACGATGAAGTCCCAGGCGTACGGCCTGCAATTCAATTTAAGAGAATCGACGACGTATGGAGCCGCTCAGCCAAAGGACGTTCCCTTGTTCACCCGGGGGCCGGTGGTACCGTTACTTCCATTGAAGGACGACATCTGTCAGGAGATCGTCCGGACTTGAGGGTCGCCATTTCCAAATGGGAAAAGACAAAATTTGACCTATCTCGGACTAAGCGAAAAGAGGTTAACTTATATGAATACCACTATATTTCGCAAAATTCACCCAAGCGCGGGGTGGCACCATCTTTCCTAAAACTTGGGGAAATAAACGTCAAGGCTGGGAGTAGTGAGCGCAACTATACATTTGGACGTTGCTACCCAGAAGCAACCAACGGCGTGATGAGCTTGAAGCACGGGCTTTGTCATCTGCATTTTTCGTTTTATCCCGTGACCGCCATCGTCTGGGTCACTGATACATTCAATGATACAACCAGATACTACTGCATCATTGCCTTCTACAATAATATCCACTCGCTTGAGGTAACCGACGAGACCGCCGTCGTTCCAGCGTATATACTTTACCCGGAGCTTCAGACCGAAGGCCAAACGACTTTGAGCTCCACTCACCCTAGGATCGACGAATTCCTAGCGCAAAGCTCGGTCACTGCAAGGTTGGAGGCCTTATCGAAAGGAGGTACGCACTCGGAACGTTTCGGACAGTTTTTGAATCATCCAGTTTGGGTCGACAACGCCATCTTCAGTGCGAAAATTTACTACGGAAAGTTCCTGGGAAATTACCATCTCGTGCTTTATCTCAATGTCGACAGACTTGCATTAAGCTCCACGAGCACGTCCCGGTGGGTTGACTACGAATCTCGCGGCCCAGAGGAAGAAGACCGTTCAGAAAGGTGTTGAGACGGCTTTGGTCGGGGCTCACTTGCGGGAGACCGGGAGGCGGGAGCAGGCTTCGGATGGCGGCAGCCAGGACGAGTTCAGTAACGGCTACCACGAATAAGGAGAGCCTTGGAAACAGGCCTCAGACAGCTCTGGCTCGGGCGACTCTGGGAAAGAGAAGTTAATCCTGTTCTTATCGCTTTCACATATTAGTGCAAACCAGTTTCTTAATACCCGTCTCCTCGAAGCAACCCACTTGGAACACGAGCTACGGTGTCGCACTCGAGTTCTGAATCTGGGTGGGAATGAACCGCGGCAACAACGAAGCATCTGTTCCCTTATCAAAGAAATGAACGCAGCCATTAAGTGAGGTCGAAAATCACATTATGAGAATTCGGTTTTCGGATTCTGGATTCGATGGGCAGCTCATAAGATGAATCCCTTGCTGTCGCTGAAGCTCAACCCCTTGCTGTCGTTGAAGCCCAACCCCTTGCTGTCGCTGAAGCTCAACCCCTAGCTACTCCCTCATACCTCGCAGACCGCACAAGATCGAGGGGACCACGAACTTATGCGGGAGCTTCTTCACAGGGCATTGTAGGTAGTCTATGACTTCCAGCGGACGAAACGCATGCCTGTTTCACATGCATTGGTCTTATCATTGCAGGGCACGTTGCCTCGTCTCTGCATTAATATTAAAACCGGATCAGCAGAGGGTCGTCCATCATATAATTCATGGCCTCTCCTTTGCCACCCATAAGGCTCATAATCCGTAGCAACGAGTGTTGAGCAGGCAAATTCGCTAAAGCCAGGAGCAAGCGACCGCTCATATATCGTCATACCCTAAACCTTAGCCAAACCGGTAACGCCTTTGAATCGTGTCTTCATAGAGTCGCATGCAGCCGAGCCCCAATCCTCGGCAGCAGAGCTGTCTTCACTCTTGCGCCTCAATTGACTGTGGTGATTTTGGTCTCTCCATAGGGGTTAACTCCGATCCTTGACCGCTTTGGGCTCGCTTGCGACCGGGGATGAACCTGGACATTCCCATTCCCTGGGAATGGGAGTGTGAATTATGAGATTCTTGCGGATCGGAAAATCTAGCGAAGAAGCCCTTCTTCTTCGGTTCCTGTTGTTGGGTCTGTTGTTTTTGTTGTTCGTCGTTTAGCCCCACCTCCTCAAAACCTTCCTCGGGCGTCGGCGGCTCCCTGTCAAACGACCGACCTCGGACTGAAGATCTGGGTACGCGGGCAGGGAAGCGCGTCGAGTCGAGACTGTGCCGGGTAATTTCATGAATGTGAACCGGAGATTTGGCGGAAATGTCCTTCAACGGCGTTCAGTTTGGCACCCCTCACAATAGCGGTGGTGGTCGCTCGGGTTCGACTTACGAATGAACGGCGGTATGAGTCGAATGACTCGCGAGAGATAATGAAATGCTCAATGTCACCGAGACTACTGCGCGTATCGAGAGAGGATCTCGAGGCCGACATTGATTGTCTTGGCCAGAGACCCTTTTCCTCTATGGGCGATGGCTATACCAGATTTGTAAGCGAACCGGGATCACTGACACTCAGGGAGAGGTTTGGACCACGTACTGGTAAATAGACACCACTATCATTGACGACTGCAATCCCACACCTATTAATATGTACGCGGGTACAGGTAGGCTAAGGTCCAGGCATACCGCTCATCTTATAATCGCCGTTATCCTGACTTTTCGAGGATCGGATGCTCAGCGCCGAGGACGCTTTTGACCCCATGATTTCTACTCGTTCGAAGCCAGAGTGGGAATCTTTCGACGCTGGCATTCCTGGGCGCTCATTTTCATCCTGGGCCTCAGCGACGTTCAGACGCCTATTAGTGAAGGGGATGCGTATCATCGGCATTGTCGGTGGGCGCGGCTTAAAAACTGTGCAATGTGGTTGAACTCGGCGACAATTGCAAAACGATGCTGTAGCACAAGCGTAGAGTCTAGAATAAAGTACTAAAGACCTTTTAGAAGATTTAGAAGATAGCTGGATCTACTATTGTACGGAAGTTGAGACTTTAGTGGAGGCGGACAGGATGGCGCAGTAAAGTCCAGTTAAGAGGGCTGTGTAGGAGAGCTGAGGAGTACGAGGAATCGAGTTTCGGGGATATGAATGGCATGTGGAATTCACGAGCAAAATGCGATTGTGCCCGGGGTAGGAATAGATCGGGTGCGAGCCTTGGACCATTTCTTCTTTTAGATCAGAATGCGGAAGGGAAGGGAAGGGACCAACTTCCCAGGTGGCAGGGGCCCAGATACCTGCAGTCGCCATAAGCCAGCGCACCGCATATCATACGCCCCCTACCCTGGGGGAATCCTCAATTGGAACCGCCACATCTGATGGGCGTTTTTTTTTTTTTTAAGGATGAGCGAGCGAAGCAAAGTATCCTATTCGTACCCAGGATTCTCTGAATGAAAATATTGGGGTCCACGTCCCTTGCCCTTGCTGTGCCCATTCTTAGTTTTAATTTTTGGGGTTGCTTCGGATGGTTCAGGCACAATGAGTCGCGTGTTTTCCACATTTTCTCACATTCCTCTCGATCACCATCGTCCGATATGTCCACGATACCCTACCATTTCCCATGCAAGAGTGCAGATCTAGAAGCCCGACTTGGAATATGGGGTTACTACCGTGTGGATTTGTCTAATATAGGCAAGCAGGGAATTTGCATTTCGGGCTTGCATTGTCCGTTGCATCACTCCTCAGACTACGGTATGGCTTCATCGTCCCATAACACGGTCACTGGAGTCCCCCGCACCGTTCGATCACAAATCCAATCTTTCTTTTCATGGCAGAGTCTGACACTCCACAGACTGGACCTTGGCCCTGGGCCTTGGCTGTTGTCCCTGTTTCCGAGAACCCGAGTGATGTAAAATCCCCAGATTTCGAGTGAGGTCATACTGGCGACTTTATTCTAACCGAACTCCGCATACATTCCTAATCCAGCAAAGTTTCTCGGGCTGCCCTGGATTTGAACCGAACCCCACTTTGTCTTTCAAGGGTATCATGCCACAAAGTGCCTGGATGATCTCCCAGATCTTATCGTCACTTCCCGCTAGATTGCGAAAGTGATTACCATTTTGGCCCGGTTGTAGGTACGAGCGAGTATCTTCTTGCAGATGTAGTCATTCGAAGGCCTAACGGTATAGTGTAATCCAAGAAAGACAAGCAAAGTGAGCCCATAGTCCGAAGGGGTGCAAGAACTTCAATGACACGCACAGCTCCGTTGCGAGGTCCTCTCCATGCATAGGTACGCATACTGCACCTGCACGGATGTATGTACCTCGGCAAGGCTGTACTGTACGCTGGGCTCTCTAGCACTGCCACTTACAAATCCCCGGGGTGTGATGTATTTATTGTCACATCTCATTCCACCCATATATGCGCGCGGCTTTTATCTATTAGTAGGTAGTATTCGGCATTTTCTAGGGATCTAGGATACGATGAAATGTCCATACTGTGTTTCGCAAAGTGCTTCATTTGGGATTCGACGTTGGTCGGAGAGACGGGCACTGCCACCTCCTCCATGAAGATCCGTTGTGAAACAACGTGGCACTGCGCCCTAAGGGCGGCCCGACGGGATACTTGCCCAGCTGGTAGCCCACGATAAGCCATGCCTTACTGCCCGATGGATGAGACGCTGGTTGCATCTCATCCCCTGGGTTCATGTCTAAATTGGTATCCCCTCTCAAAAATGGCGAGTTCTGTACTCCAGAGTCCCTTTTACGATTCGCTACTGACGCCGCCTACCGTGCATACATTTTCGTTTATAAAGGCCTGAAACTGCTGGGGCTTGGGCTGCAGTAAGGATTCAAGACTTAGCCCATCACAGCCCATTCCCCAGTAAATGTCATCATCCGGGCAGCGATGTATGTAGACTACTATGCTGGACCCAGAAATGTTTCAAGTGAAGGACTAGAACTGGCTCATCAGCTTTCGGGGTATATGTTATCGTGTTGTTTTGTGGGCCCGGGATTTAGCAAAAGCAACAACTGGTCGCCAAGGCCGCCAAAGACTGTTAAAATACCACAGGGAGTCCAGTCTTGCGAGGCTAGGTGCTGACCCTCCTAGGGTGAGCGTGATACGCTACGCCGCGCCGTGCTGCGACGTCATCTTTGATGTCTGTCCAAACTACGGGAGCGAAAGGGAACCATCGTTGGAGTTTTACTCATCATTTCGACCATTTGTTATCAAACCGGCAGACAACCCAGCGTGCCCTAGTTCCAGATATATACCACTGCTAATTGAAGACAACAGTTTTGTGTCCGTTCAAGAACACTCTCTTCTCGCTCCACCACTTGACGGCCGAGGCCAATACCTGGCTCTCGACGTTGCTTCCCTCCTCGACGAGCTCCTTGGGGCTCATGCTGTGGTTCACGCGCGAGACCCTCTGCTCGATGATGGGGCCCTCGTCCAGGTCTGCCGTGACGAAGTGGGCGGTGGCCCCGATGATCTTGACGCCGCGGTCGAAGGCCTGGTGGTACGGCTTCGCGCCCTTGAAGGACGGCAGGAAAGAGTGGTGGATGTTGATGATCTTGCCGCTCATGGCCTCGCACAGCGTCGGGCTGAGGACCTGCATGTAGCGCGCGAGGACCACGAGGTCGATGTTGTGCTGCTTGATCAGCGCCAGGATCTGCCCCTCCTGCTCGGCCTTCGTCTCCTTGGTCACGGGAAGGTGGTGGAACTCGATGCCGTAGCTCTCGGCGAGCGGCCGGAAGTCCGGGTGGTTGGAGACGATGAGCGGGACCTCGATGCCGAGCTGGCTCGTCTTGGTCCGGAACAGCAGGTCGTTGAGGCAGTGGCCGATCTTGGACACCATGATCAGGACCCGCGGCTTCTTGCCGTCCGGCCGTATGTCGTACTCGTCCATCTGCAGCTCTGTCGAGAGCTTGCTCATCCCCTCCTCGAGGTCCGTGGTCGACTCCGCGTGGCCGAAGTGGACTCTCATGAAGAACTTGTTCGACGTCGGGTCCGAGAACTGCTGCAGGTCCAGGATGTTCAGCTCATGGCTCGCCAAGAGACCAGTCACGGCATGTACAATCCCTGGCTTGTCCGGACAGGACAGGGTGAGGATATGCGCGCTCCCGGACATCTTGTCTCTTAAATCTCTTCCAATTGGCATATGAACAGGTCCAATTCGGCCTTCTCAAGAGCGGCGGTAAGAATCACACCTCTCCTCGGTTTGAACTTCGTGGCCAACTCCAAGGAACACGTGCCTCCGTTAGCAGAAAGTTTCTGCTTCGGACCAAGATCGGCCCCATATAATAAAGTATATGCAAAGTACACTCATCCATTATGCAAGGAACGGGGCGTTATCCACTAAAATTCGCTAGCAGCCTACACCACTCGCAAACTCACTATCGAAATCCGGCTCGATATGTCGCACCCTGTTATTTTTAGCGAGGGTAACAGTTTTTCCGATGAAGAATAGGTAGGATGATTGCTCAGAAAGGTATGTATAGGCATGTTTACATATCAAATCCCTAGTTAGAGGATATTGGGAAAGCAAAAGAGTAAGTTGTATCAACGGGAACGATACCGCAGCTACGCACTCGGCGCTTCGAGGTCTAAAAAGCACAAATAAACCCCCCAAGAAGATGGACTCGCGGGGAATCACCCCGGACCTCTCCCACAACCACATGCCCAACATATCAGAATTCCTGCATGAGATGGTTAATCTTGCCGACACAGGCTGCATGCTTAATGAGACCACTTCGCTTAGGGGCCCGTGTGCAGGTAGATTACCTCACCGAGATCAGGCCCCATTTGTGAGGTTGTGGTTGCAATAATGTCACTTTCCCCTTCATCTGCCACTCCAGCGAACGCAGCCCGAAAATGGCGCCCGTGCGCCAGTATATCAGGCTCGCTTCACCCCCGGCTCACTATGGCTTATGCCACTCGATCCTATCCACTATTGAACTAACGCTGCGCCTTACCGTTTTGCGAAATTCGTCAACTTTACTGACTCTTTCCTAATTGGCCTCCCTCCTCCAGGAGACGAAAAGGGGGCTTGAATTGGAGCGGCCTAATTGAGAAGGCGGTCTGAAATTTATGTGGGGTCATAGTATTGTAAGACGAGGGCGAAAGCACGAGATGCACTCATTTTCTTAAGTCAATACGTACGACCTGGACTGGGAATTCCGTGGGTCTAACAGCAAGTCAATTTTCAACACCTGCACAAATCCGGAGGTGATGTGTGTCCGATTAGACGGCTTCTTCCAGTCAGAATGTTAAGAATGGCCGCGAATCAGAAGGATCTGCAGTGCGGTTTGTAACTGAGCCAGACGTCACGTGACTGCACAGATGTTGGGCTTCGGTCAAGCCCTCGCGACTGATTTCACGTAGCCTGGACTTATCATATGGATCATGGGGACCCTCTCTCCTCAAGTTCTGTCGCCTTCCAGTCCGCATCGTGGGTACTCTGAAAGATGGCTTTATGCCAGGTCTGCCAGACCATCGACATCCGAGACCTCTTAGAGTCTTTCTACAGCTCGCAAACAGTCTCGGTATATGGGGTTGGTATCACGTTTAAACGTCGTTCCACTGCTCACTACCAGCCCCACCACACCAGCCTGATGGCTCTTCAAGATGCTGGGAAAGCCGGCTGTGAATTGTGCGAGATGATCTGGGCACATCACTGCAGCGAATGGACCGAACATGGCACGGATAGGTGCATTTGTAAACGATATCTTGGGCCAGTTCGTTTTGCCATCTACAAGCCGGAGTTCTATTTGTATGCCCGGTTGATCGTTATGGTCATGTCCGACAATTGTGAGCAAGGAAAACCGGATGGAGCAGGGGCTGCTGAGCTGGAGATATGTACTGCAAAGGGTAGGTTCCTTACCTACAGATCTGTTCAGTTGGTGGAGGCTTGATGGTTAAGAGACTACAGCTAATGTCGAAAAGGCGCAGAGGTCCCTCGGGGAGAGACACACGCCTCCTTGCTCGTCTAGCACGGGACGAGAGGCCCTCAGATCTGCGCTCCGAGCTGTGTCTCTCTATGGGGGCTGACTGGCTTAATAAGTGCTCGCGGGAGCACGCAAAGTGCAAGGCAAACCAAAACGAACAGACCCTTCTTCCCACGCGAGTCATCGACGTTGGTAGCACGCTTACACAGCCACGTTTATACATCAGCGGGGACGGCGAAGCTGGCAAATGGGTGGCGCTGAGCTATTGCTGGGGCGGGGACTCGGGCTTCACTCTAAACGCGGCGTCTTTTAGCAGCCTCCGGAGCGGACTGCCCTTGTCAGACTTCCCATCCACTCTACGGGATGCTGTTCTCGTGACGAGAGCACTGGGTGTGCATTACTTGTGGATCGACTGTCTATGCATCTTCCA
Source organism: Monosporascus cannonballus (assembly GCA_004154925.1). Lineage (NCBI taxonomy): Eukaryota > Fungi > Ascomycota > Sordariomycetes > Xylariales > Monosporascus > Monosporascus cannonballus. The sequence goes on from QJNS01000025.1 coordinate 249,151, forward strand.
AGATGATATCAACAACTGGGCGGTCGAAGCTTCGAGGATGAGTGACGTTTATAGCGATGTGGTTGTCACCATTGCCGCCACGAGCGCGGAGTCAGTAAATGACGGGTTTCTGGACAGACGGGAACCGCATTTCAACTGTCCTTTCCCCTGGCGTCGACATGATCACCCTGGCAGCGTCACGGATCGTCCTCACGCGTACCCAATCTTCCTCCGAGCGCCCCCTGAACATTCCAGCCATCGGCGCAGACAACAGAGTTTGCGTTGGGCTACCAGGGGCTGGACGTTCCAGGAGGAGCTGCTGTCGAAAAGACTCCTGTATTACATGACAGGACGGATGATCTGGTACTGCCGCGCTGGTAAGGCTACAGAACCAGCAGAGGAGCCCGAAGGCGATATGTCGCTATTCTCAACACTGAAAGACCTTCCACCTCAGTCAGCTAATCCCGAAAACTTCAGGGCAGCTACGTACAAGGCTTGGTACAAGTTGCTAGGAGAGTATACCAAGCGACATCTCACATTCGACAAGGATCGTTTGCCGGCAATCGGGGCATTTGCCAAGTTTTTCAACGCTCGGTTGAGAGACCAGTATTGCGCAGGATTGTGGAGGGGAGATCTCCTATACGGCTTGCTCTGGGGTGTCCACTCTACACCATATGGCTCGGGGACGCCTGGTAGTCCTCCCCTGCGCGCCCGGCTTCGAATCAGCGGCCACGAGGACAATCACACCGCGGAGAGACCTGTCAATAAGGTACCGGTGGGGATTTCTTCCGAGCATTGCGGGCCTTCGTGGAGCTGGGTTAGAGCCAACTCGGCTGTCGGATTAACATGGCCCCAGGTCGGCAGCTTAACTTACCTTGCAAGGATTGTTCATGTTGAGGTTCGTGGCACGCTTCATGACGACTTCGGCTGCGTAGAAGGTGGGGAACTAGTCTTGGATGCACCGTACCGGCACCTCCACTTGAGACTCGGTAGTTACTCGGGGACCTTGTGGAGCCCTGCGAGTCTGGCACAAAGGGTTTTGACACGACTCGGCCCGCTGGCAAGTACGAAGAAGTTGGCGGAGGTCGTCCTGACGAGGCCAGACTTCCTCGCATCGACGCACACCAGCCGCTCCGTCATTGTGCCGAGCAGCAGCACGGAGTTCACCCTGATCCAGTTTGCGAAGACGAATTATAGACCAGTGCTCTATCTCCTCCTCTTACAGCCACAGACGACAAATGGCGCCGACTGCGGAAGACCGCAACGCTACCGAAGAGTTGGATTGCTGGAGCTTCAGCCTTGGAGGTATGACGACGAAAACTTCATAGGGGAGGAGATAATAAGTCGCTTGGAGAGTGCTGCGAATAGTGAAGTCTCGGAAGAGGAGTGGCCAACTCGCACCTTTGTAATCGTCTGAAAGTTGAGAGTTGCCCCCTGAACGATCCCGGGGCATGATACGCCAGTTACGCAGGTGTAAGGAAATGGAACCCCCTAAGCCAGTAGAGCGCAGCCCTCTCGGTGAAAGGTCGGGAGTGGCTACACATATAAGCCCTAATACAGAAATCTCAGCAACAGTCGCTGAGACGACACCCTTTTACGGGGTCGTGGGCTAATGGCTCAGCAGTGCAGAGGTCGATTTCCTTACAATGAGGTGGTCGCCTTATCCCGACCATGTGATCGCGTTAAGGGCGTTAAGTTATAACATTTAGGTCCTGATATGCAGCTCATAATACTAGTCTTACTCGAAACGGCGAAGGTTAAAAAGACGTTTCCTTACTATTTTATATTTTCTTATATGTTGCGTTATTCACTATTTTATATAAATTAATATCTTTCAAGCTGTTTAAAAAAAGTTCACCGCTTTAACGTAGCAAACTATGCACGTTGCGATAATGTAAGGCGACCCCCCCAACCAACGCCCCATCCCCCTAACGCGGCCCTACACTTGACTTTTACTCAGAATTTCCTGTTCTAGTAATTCGTCACCATATCGTGAACTTTATTCTGCTATGGTAGCCACGATCCCTGCACCTGCCCGTCTTTACGACGGCACCGGAGACGACGATAGTCCTCGTACCTAGTTTCCGTCTACCCTTGACGGCGTCAGCCCATATTTAACGCCGTTATTACCGCATAATTAAATAACTTTGACGCCGGGGAACATTACCGTTATTATTTAACTTAATAATTTTACGAAAAGGTAATTCCGCTTTTGGAATTACGAAAAGAATAGTTTTTTTCGTTCGACTTATAGGAAAAACCTTTTAAAACTGAGACTTTTTGTATATTTACTAATTAAAGGGCTTTCGTTAACGATTAATATCATAAAGAATATTCCGTATTTACCTGCCTTATAAATAAGCGCATTAAAAAACGTATTTATTTATTATTAGTCGACGTTTGGTGCCGAATACGGTATTACGTAATAATAATTAAGATTTAATTCGTAATTCGTTTTATAACAGATTAATATCTTTAAGTAATAAAACGAACGACAAAAAGTTTAATTAAACGCTGTAATTAGAAAAATACGGGGCGAAATTAAACGATTATTACGTATCCAGCTGCAAAGGTTAGAAAAAACTGTGGTCGTCGACGAGCGGAAAAGCCCTTAATAAGGCCCGTACGCGGCGGATAAATTTAGTAAAATATCGGTTGGCGGCAATAAATAGATACTAACTATTAAATATCGTATAAAGGATTTTTTTATACGCAAAACGCCGATACATATAAACGGAAAAGATTTTATAAAAAACTAATTAACGGTACGACCTAATACCGAATACGGTATTACGTAATAATAATTAAGATTTAATCCGTAATTCGTTTTGCGGCAAATTAATATTTTCGGGTATATTGCTAAACAAAATATATTTAATTTTTTCCCGTATTAAATAAAAAATAAGGCCTATAGGGAATTAGTCGGGCGGCGGTATCCGTCAGGCTAAGGATATATGTCTTTATTTTCCGGCTAACTCCGAACGTCCAATATAATGGTAGAACTGTCGGGTAGCCATATAAAGAACCAGTTAGCAGGACAAGTTGGTCGCCAGCCGGGTAGAGTATATATAGAGCGCCCATCCGGACGTAAAATCCAATATCATCATTATCATCCCCCTAACGCGCCACATCATAACCGCATTACGCGTTAATCCACTTACTAATTTCTTTCCCTATAAAAAGCTTTTTAATACCGTTTTTAAAAGTTGAAAAAATTATTTTCTTATTTTTCAGAATCTGCGCTTTCGAATAATATGCAGCTTTCGGCTTAATTCTGCACGGTACAAGCGATTAACGAGGTAATACGTAAAAGGTCCGGTCAGCTAGCTGGGGAGTGCGGAGCGCTCCCCATATACGGAAAGGTCCCATACTGATCGGCTCATGTATGTTCCGTGGCTAAGCTACTTAGAGATGTACGCGTACGAGAACACCTACAACTTAATTAAATATAATAAAATAAATGATTTTTCTTATATCTAATAATTTAAAAACTTTATTCGCTTAATTCATATATATATTTATTAATTAATTATTATTAAAACGATACGAATTATATATTAATATTAATTATATATATATTTTAATAATAATAATTATTATTATATAATTAACGTTTTTAATTATATATAAGCAATTTAAATTTAAAATCGTTTTAAAAGCGAATTTCAGTTTAAAGTATACGCGCTTAATATTTGAAACTTTATTAATCTAGATTAATTATTTTTGTAATTTATTAAATTAATAAAATCCGATATATCTTTTTATTATAAAAAACGAATTTGTTATGCAGCGCGATTTAATACCTTATTATTATCTTTATTATCCGGAGGAATTATCGAAAAAATTAATTTTACGAAATACCTAATAAGTACCTTTAAGATAACGACCGAAAATAAATAAGCATATAATTAAGATTTTGCGATATATATTTTTAAAAATCGAAAACATGATATCTTCCGTAAAAACGTCAACGATCTAACGAAATAAATTCTGGAGTTAATATTTTTAGTAATTAAGGAAAGCAATTTTTTCTCCGAAAAAAGTTTACGGAAATAATATGCTAAGCCGGCCGAATTAAGAAAGATATACGATGACAGGTTTTTAATTAATATTTAACGAAAATATCGTAAAACATTAAAACAAATTTCGAAATCTAGTAAAAACTTAAACGAATAAATCGTAAAATAATAAAAAGTTATAGCTTTAAAATAGCGATATAATATTTTAAAAATAAAAAAGACGATTATATAGATTAACAATTTATGGATAATATTAACCCTTATAATTAAGATATAGATTATTATCTTTTAGATAATAAAAAGGCCGAAATTGATAACAGTATAATTAGCTTTCAAAAAACGACAGTTAAGTTTTTAGATTAATAGATTATAGCTTATTTTACATTTATACTACAAAATATTAAGGCAACGTTTTTGGCGTTTTAAGAGGCTTTTACAGATATTCTTGATCAAAATAATCCTAATTAGGAAAACGCTGAGCTTATTAATTTTAATTGCGAAAAAAAACCCCCCCGAAACGTAAAACAAAACAAAATAATCGTAAAAATTTTTATAAAGACCGAAACGTTAACAAACGAAAACGACAAAAATTGGATATGTAAAGTATTCGTTATAAGGTTTGTTTAAGCGCTTACTATATATTATCTCACTATTATTATATATTTCTTAATAAAGCTCTAATACGTTTTTGCTTTAACGACAGAATAAGAGTATACGTCCAAGGTCGAATTATCGCCCATTAATCAATAAAAAATTAACTATTTATCGAAACTTATAAAGAAAATATTTACATAAATAAAATAATTTTTAAAAAAAGAATAACGAATTATAACGTATTTTTTAATTATTAATAAATATAACGTTAATAGATATTTCATCCTATCCTTTACAAAGTTTATTTATTTTGAACTTAAAATTAATAATATATATTATTAATTTTAATAATAAGTGTTCAAATTTTAAACAAATCATATAAAATAACGAAATATATCTAAATAATAAATTCGTTTCAATTAAAAAGTACGAAAAATTTAATATAGTATTTCGAAACCTTAGTGGTATAAAAGCGTTACGTTTATATAACCTAAAATATTACAAAAATTTCGTATATAATCTAGTATTTTTCTAGCAGTTCCGAAAAAAAGTTATTAATGGAATAACCGAAAAACTAATAATTTTATTCGAAATAAATATAATTAAGTAATTATTACGTTAATAAATAAATTTAATTAATTTGTTATTAAAGATATTAACGTAATAATTACTTAGACAATTCTAGTAAGCTATAAACGAAACGTTAATTCGTAAATAACGAAACTATTACAAATCGATAACGGTACTATATGGCATCTAAAATTAAGATATCTAGAACTCGAAATAATCGCACGGTTACAGTTTTATACGAAAACAATCCGTCTGGGGGGCTTTATAACAGTTGAATACCAAGTATGTGGCCAAGCGAAAGCAAAAAGGCAAATACGCTGTACGTCTAAGGAAAAAACTTCCTAAGTAAAATAAAAAATTATTATCGATTTTACAGATTTCGAAAAACACCTTAAAAATACAAATACGTTATATTTGTAGCCGATCGATATTTAGGCTTTATTTAAGATATCCATCTTAAGAATCGAAAGCAAAATATATTAATTATAATGTTTTAATACTTTGTAAAATTTTTAAAATATTAGAAGAACATACTTCCATAAATATTTAAATATAATAACGAAATTTTGAAATATTATTAACTTAAAGATATATTCCAGTCGCCTTTTTAATATTAGACTTAAACTCTTAGTATTATATACCTAGACTTAGAACGGAGGTATAAAGCGTTTAAGGGATATAATTAAGGAAAAAAATAATTGTAATACGAAATAACGTTAAGTTACTTTCGTTTCTAATTGTATATATTTTTAAAATAGCAGTATATCTATATAACCGTAGATCTAAATGCGCATTTTTTCGACAAAACCTATATAAGATTTATTAAATTTACTTAATGTATAAAAACGACGTAATAATATTAAATTAAAAACTTTAATAAGTTTACCGGTAACTATATAGCTATATAGCTTACGTTATAATAATTATTACTATAAAAAATAAAAACTGTAAAAGTTAAATTCTAAAATAGATATAAATTACTTCGTTGATTACTAATATACGAATGTTTAGGAAATTTAAAATCCGCTAAATAATATCGTTACTATTGTTATTCAAAAAATATAATTTAACGAAAAGGTTTCTTTTCTAAATGATATTAAAAACCTAAAAAATATATTACAAAATTCATCTTAATAAATAAAAATACTTACGTTAATGTTTATTTTTTGCATATATAAAGGAAAATGAAAATTTACGTGGAATAATTCATTTACCGGCTAAACAAAAAGCATAACTTTTAAAAAAATACTAGCATAAAAAACGTACGAAATCGAAAAAAATAAGCTTATTTGCAAAAGATTAATTATCCTTATATAAGCGTTATATTCGAATTATTTCCGTTTTCTGGACCATTATTCCTGTTAATGTTTACTTTAATAATTATTATAATTATTATATAGACAGAAAAAATAAAAATAATCTTAAGTTTTTATTATACAATTTAACCTAGAATGGGGGTAAAAAACGAATGTCCTTTACGGGTCGGAAATATAAGGTTTTTCTATATTTCGTACCGAATTAATATTATCCGAAACGAATATAAGGTGTGGAAAACCGTCTTTAATATAAAACGTTTAACCCCTTTTATAAATACGAACGATAATCTGCTAGTAATTTACGAAAATTTAGGAGAAATAATTATCCGAAATACGTATTAATTTAATCGAAAAGATTTTAATATTAAAAGGTATAAAAAAATATCTAAGTCGCAGAACTGAATATATAGGCGTGATTTACCGCTATTACCGCAAGGCTATAAAAAGCTAAATATATATCTGTTAAGAAAAATATTTCATAAAACCGAAAAGGTTTATTTATAAGATTACAAGAAAATATAATCCTGAAAAATTATTAATTAGTTTTTTGATAAAAAGAAACAGACTTTAAAATATAGATAAATATACGTTTTTAAATTTAACAAATGTAGCTAATTACAAAAATATAAGGCCTATTTCATTATACGAAGCAATTAACAATTAAATAACGCTTATAGCGATATATATATACTTATATTCGTTAGAAATTTATTTTGAACTTTAATCGTTACGATGGTTAAATTTAATCTAAAGTTTAAGCAATATAATATGATAAACGCTTTCGTTAATACGATATTGTCTTACGAAATATATATAAAAATACCTCTAGGATTTCTAGAATATAAAAGATATTTCTAATTAGAAAAGTATTATAAAGATTAAAAGAATTACCTTTGCTTTAGCGAAAAGGATTTACTAATATATTAAAGTATTTGAAATTAAACTTTGTTTTTTACGAATGTTAATATTTTATTCGTTAAATAATATTTTGTTTCTTTTTCGTATATGTAAATATTATTATATATAATAAAAACAATTAAAACATTATTAATTAATTAATTTAATAAATTTCGAAACGCTATATCTTTACAAAAAGTAAGAACCTATAGTAGTTTTTCGCGATCGAAATAATTAAAAATAAATTTCGTCAAAATTTGACTATTTTAATTCGGTTTTATAAATAAGCTAACTATTCTAATCTCTAAAAAATCTCAATAACTGCCTAAAAACGCCTATAACAAACGTCAAACTATTGCCGAATCTTAATCTGGTCTATCCAAATTTAAGTAATAAATACAAGAAAAATATCGGGTTTATTTTATACGTTATAATTAACACCTAACCAAATATATCCTTTATAATATCTCAATTTGCTCGATTTAACTTAAACCTTAATAATGTATAGTATAAAACTATTAATCGAATTATACTATACTTATTCTGTATCAAAATGTTAACGTTATAATTTGGAAATAAAAATTTAATAAATACTTAAAGCGACATCTTTTTCGTAGATAATACGGTCGATCAAAAAAATTTCTAAACTTACGTTATAAAGCTATTCGGCAAAATAATAAAATAACGAGCAAATAAATAAAATATACTAATTATTTTTATAACCTAAACGGAATTATTATCTCTTATACAAGTTATAAAAAAAGCTTTATTTTGCTTTCAATTAATCGAAAAATTAAAAATCGGCCTAGATGCAAAACTGCTCACAATGTAATACGACCATTAACAGATTATAGGGCTAATTAACGCTAGTATTGTCTTTTTGAAAACAAATTTATAATATATAAATATATATAATTATTATTTACGAAAAGAAAAACATATTCAAAATAGATTATACGCGTATATGTAATATTCTAATTAATACATTAATTAAAGCCTTATTACTAAAAGTACTTAAATATTTTAAAAAGCAATTAAAATTAATAAATATTATAAAAGCTATAAATTAACGGAGGAAAACTTTAAAAATTATTTGAAATAAGGAATTAATTAACTAAAAAGATTTAATTGTTAAAGGAAAAGTAAAATAAATAACTGCAGATTTAAGAAATAATAAAATATAACGATTAACGCCGTAAATACTTTAAGGCGTTAAGAGGGTATGTTAGCTAGATAGGAGATACGAAGCACTTCTCATATACGGAAAGGTCTTATACTGATCGGCTCATATATATTCCGTGGCTAAGCTACTTAGAGTTATACGCGTACGAAAGCACCTACAACTTAACTGAATACAATAACACAACTGATGTCCTCTATATCTGACAGGTTCTTGCGTTTAGCCTTTAAGAGCTACCAAGTCGACAGACGATATATATTATATCGTATCTAAGGTATGCCGACGAAAAAAGAAATTAATAAAGTTTGTCAAAAGATATTACCAGTACAGAAAGAAATTTTAACCCATTAAGTTATCGTACAGAATTAATTAAGCTATACGCCATTTTATAAACGATTTCGCTTATACGCATAACGTTTTTTAATTAATAACAGCAGCCTTAAAAGCCTAAAAAATTAGATAACTCGATTTTTACGTCGTCACCTTAAAAGTAATGTTTTGAAGAGTACGATAATCGATTATAGGCGTTTTAATAGCGTTTTATCGAATTTTATTAACGTTTTATTTAGTCGTCTTACTTTACGAAAAATTAAAATTATTAAATAAAAAAACCAATATAATACGAACGAAATCGGAATAACAAAAGACATGAATGAAAATTTTCTTTTTTTAAAACAACTTTTTAAAAAACGTATCTTTTTAAAAAATATATTTAAAAAGAAAAATTTATTATAATCGTTTATATTAATATTAATAGGCGTTCGTTATTATCTTTCGTAATTTTTAACGGCGTTAAAGTATAATAATAATAATTTTCCAATTCGCAAGATAAGATATACAAAGTTAATACTTTACTATATTTAAAAACGGCTAGACGAATACCGAAATCGAATTAAAATAACTTTGCAAAATTTTTATTCCCTATACCAAACCCAAAAACCTGAACGAATAAAAGTTATTAGTAATCGACAGCTATAAAAACTATATTATCGAGGAATTTATAAAGACATATTTTCAAATTAAAATATATATTCTTTTTTTACCTATTTACCTTCTCCATATTTTCCAGCCTTTTAATATAAGTATATTTACTACCTTAAACAAAGATTTTGTTATTAGTTCTAAAAACACTATTACGGACGAACTTCCGAAATTATTAATAAAATCGATTTTTTTGAACGTTTTCGCAAACGTAAAAAAAGGTTATAATAATAACGAAATATATTATTAATAATTAAAAAATATTATAATGTAACGGTCTTGGCTTTCTTACGAACGGTCGGGTCCACGAAGAAGACAAGCCCCGACCACCGCCAAGAAGTCACGTAACCGGCTCAAAGGTCTCAAGGCGCCAAGCATCTTAAGTTCCTTAAGCCGATAAGGAAGCTTAAAGGGCTTAACGAAATCAAGGGTTTAAACCGTTTAAGCACTTTAAGCCAAAATAAAGATATATACGTTTATTATTTTTATAATTTGAATAACTTTAGCTTATAATATAATATCGTTACTTAAAGTATTTTTAATATTACGAAACATAATACGATTATTATATTTATTACTTAAATTCCTACGATATTTCTATTATTACAAACTTATATAATTAAGGTTTAATAATTAATTAAATTACTTAACCATTATATGTTATAAATTTTTATTTTATAATACCGTTAAATTTTATATAATATATAATATTATTAAAATATCGATTAATATTTAGGAAACCTTTATTTAATAATTTTAGGCTTAAATTCGGAAATTTAAAAAAAATCCGATAAATTAAGGTTACGTTATTTACTTAAGTTTTTTTTGCCCGCATAAAATTAAGAAAGCCGGAGCCTTACGATAAAAAAGGTAACCCTTAGATTTTCTTAATTTAAGTACGAATTTATTTTCGTTTTTTAAACCTTAATAATTTCGTAAATAAGGTTTTAATAATAAAAATATATTTAATGAAAAATATGGCTAATTAGTTTAAACCTATTAAAAGAAATTTCCTAAAAATAAAAAAATCGGATAAAAAGAACTTTATTAATAAATTCTTTTACTTTAAATTAATTTCGAAAATAAAATGCGTAATAATTTCGGTAATCTGGATAAAAAATAATTTGCGGCCTAATAACTTTTATAACTTTAATAAAAAGGATTTACGTTCAAATACGACGTAACCTTTAAAAACCTTACGATTAAAGCAAAATAAAAAAACGATAAAATTAATACCTTTATCGATATATTCTATAAAGAATTAAAGGATAATATAAAAAATAAGATTATTCGGATTAAACGATTAATTACTTTAAATTAATATATTATAAAAATAATTAAGATTAATAATTGATAATTTGAAAAACGATAAAAAATAATATGCTTTACGATCGAAATATAATAAGTTTAACTAAAGAAAAAAACGAAATACGTTCTTTATTTCGTACAGAACGCCGTCAGAACATATGAAATTCGGCGTTACTTACAAATAAAACTGGAGCTAAATTAAATACTTTAATTATAGCGAAAATAAGATATAAAGCTTATAAATATAAGAAACCGAAAGAATTACAACAGAATAACTAAATACCTATACCGGAAAAATAATTTAAAAATAATTAAAAAAACGATAACAAAATTGTTAATATAATCCAAGCTTAATACGTATTAGGCTTATGGCAAAAGGTCTAATAAAGATTATTACGATAAGAAATTTAATAAAAAATACGAAAAACGAGGAAATTAACTTAATAAATATTGCAAATATAATAAAAAGCATTATAAGGATAATTATGCGAATATTAAGGTTAAACAGAAAAAGTTTGCCCCGGAATCCCTGATCGATATGGCAAAATATACGCCATATATTATCGACGACGAAAATATCCCGATTACGAAAAATAAAAATAACATATTTACGAACGAATTACCCGTATATATTATAAGGGATTTAACTTTCCAAATCGTACCGGAAATAATAAAAACAATAAGTAATAATATCGACATTTTCGAATTATAACCCTAAAAAATATTTAATAGCTGGCTAAAACAAAAAGTTAACCGGAAAAAAAGCAATATCCGCAGGAAAACGCTTTTTGTTATTATAAATAATATAATTATTAAATGAAACAAAATTAATTTAACGTACGGTAAAAAAATATTATCAAAAAATTAGTACGGATTCTTATTTTTAATTAATATTTATTATAAATTTCCAGGAAAAAAAGTTATTAAAGAAAAAATATATTAATTTATAAAAAATCTTCAAAACGATAATTAAGATAACGTATAATAAGATATAATTATAAATATAAAAAACCAATTTATTCGATAAGAAAAAAAGATAATAAAATTAAAAACAATTAATACAATTCGAAAAAACAATACGCCGGCAATAACGACAAATATAATAATTTAACGCTTTAAATAAAAAATATAAATAAAATTCGATAAATTCGAATAAAATTTAAAAAAAACTTACTTATAAAGAAGTTATAGAATAATAAGACCTAAAAAAATTTAAAAAAAATTCTGAAAAAAAAACTTTAAACGTAATAATAAAAAACATTAATAACTTTATTATTTTGAAAATACGAATCAGAACGTATTAATATACCGTAATAATAAATTACGGAATTTTAAGTGGAAATTATATTATACCGGATATGGTTAATAAATTCAAATTATTATGGAAATATAAATTAAAACCCTATATAACGACAAATATCGAAAATTAGGAATTCGCTTATAATAACGGGAAAAATATACGCGAAATTAATTACCTTAAGATTTTATTTAAAAATAATATTAAATACTTATTTTTAATATTATTTTATTCGGAAATTACGATATAATCTTAAGATTATTATAAATATACCAGTACGGAATTTTAATTAACGGTAAAACTGGCTCAATAAAATTCGTTTTATTTTTTATTAATAAATAAAAAAAAGAAAAATTAAAATCTTAATATTCGACCGATAATAACGATAAATACAGACATAAAAATATGATAAAAACCTTATTACCTAAAGAGATAAAATATAAAAAAATAAGTATTAAAAAATAGGACGTATTATTATTATTATTAAAACGAAATTGAAGCAATTAAATAATGATCTGGAAAAACAAATATAATAACCCCAAAAATCAGAAAATCTAATTAATATATTACCACAATATCATAGATATAAATAGCTTTTTTAAAAAAAGCTTAATACGAAATTATTAAAACATAGCAAATAAAATCATAAAATAATTCTTAAAAAGGATTTTCGACAAAATTTTACTCTATTTATAACTTTAGCGAAAACGAATTACGTATTTTCAAAAAATACCTCGAAAATTAATTACAGAAAAGATGGATTCGACCTTCAAAATTATTAACAGAATATCCTATATTCTTCGTACCTAAAAAAAAACGGAAAATTACGACTTATAATTAATTAGCGACAATTAAAAAATATTATTATTAAAAATCATATACTATTACCCTTAATTACGGAAATAAAAAACCAATTGTGCAGAACTAAATAATTTATAATATTTGATTTTAAAAATAAATATAACCTTATTAAAGTTAATAAAAAATACGAGTAAAAAATAACCTTTAGGACAAAATATAAATTGTTTAAATATTTGATTAGGTTAATAAGATTTATAAACATATTAATAATTTCCTAACGGATAATAAATTATATATTACGAAAATATCTTGACATTTTCGTCATTTGCTATCTCGACGACATTTTCATCTTTTTAAAAATGGAAAAAACATATATAAAATATGTTTATAAAGTTTTTTAACTTTTACAGAACGTAAAATTATTTGTTAATACAGAAAAAACTTAATTTTACAAAAAAAAATGAAATGTCTAAAATATATTATTATCCCAAAATATATTAGAATAAATTCCAAGAAAATTGCTGTAATTACTGAATAATAAATACTAAGGATAGTTAAAGAAGTATAGGTATTATTTAAATTCGCTAATTATTACAGGAAGTTTATTCGAAACTTTAGCAAAATGATTATACTCCTAACGAACTTTACGAAAAAAACAATTTAAATAGACGCCAAATACTGAACAAACATTTTAAAATATTAAAGATACGATTACTAGCGAACCTATATTAATTATATACGATTTAAACCGCCCCATTAAATTAAAAACCGATATTTCAGATTACGTATTAGGCATAATAATCGGTTAACGAAATAATTAAGGCAAATTATACCTTATCGTATTCTTTTCGTATAAAATAAAAAAAACCGAATTTAATTACGGTATTCCAAATAAGGAATTTATGGCTATCGTTATGACATTTCGGAAGTTCAGGTATTTCCTAAGGAGAAATTTGTACCAGGTTAAGGTTTATACGGATTATCAAAATCTTATCCGATTTACTACGACCAGAGAACTTATAGGACGATAATTAAAATATGCAAAAAAATTGGCGAACTTCGATTTCGTTATTATTTACTGGAAAGGCTTAGAAAACGGAAAAGCAGATACTTTAAATAAACGACCGGACCTTAAAAAAATTAGTTAAAGTTAGTTGAGTAATTTTTAATACCATTACAGAAAAATATTTACGCCTATAACAGATTACGACGATTCGAGCAGTACCTGTAAATATATACCAGAAAATCCAATAATATAACGACAGTTTCTTAAAAAACTAAAAATCGGACAAAATACAAATTTGAAAGGAATATCAAAAAGATTAAATACGAAATATATATAAATATTAGTTATATAAATATTCAGAAATCTATAAAACCCTAAAAAAACTTTAACGTATATATTTTTTTTCTAAAATAAAAGCAATAATACGGAAAATTATACGGTAATGCGACGTTTCCGCCAGACCGAAAATTCGACGATACAAGCCATACGAAAAATTACAGTTATTATTAATCGTAAAACGACCATAATATTTAGTCATATTCGACTTTATTACTAAACTTCCTATATCAAAAAATCTAGTTACAGGAATATATTACGACATTATTTTCGTAATCGTCGATCGACTTACGAAATTTTCATATTTTTTACCATATTACGAGGACATAAACGCCGAACAAATGGCATATATTTTCTTTAAATACATTTTTAATATATATAGATTATTAATAAAAATTATTCCAGATAAAGAATTAATATTTATATCAAAATTTTAGCAAACTTTAATAATATATATTAGCTTAAATTATATATTATCCAACGTATTTAAACCGTAAACGGATAAATAAATAAAACGAATTAATTAAACTTTAAAAACTTATTTACAATATTATATTAATTACAAATAAAATATCTAAATTAAGAAATTACTAATCGCATAATTAACGTATAATACTAATTACCATAAAAACATTAAAATAATATTTATAAATACAAATTTTGATTTTATTTTAAAGATTTATAAAAAAGCATACGACGATAGTCCAATTAATATTAAAGTAATTTTTACGTTAAAATAGTTACGGCAATTGTACCGAAAAATAAAAACGTAATTAAAATTCGTACGAAACTAGATAAATAAATATTATAATTAAAAAAGGTTAAAGGAATTAACCTTCGAAAAGGAAAAAATATTTTTTTGCTATCAAAAACATTTAAACGAAACGACCTAATAAAAAACTTGATTTCAAATATATCGGTCCATATAAAATTACTAAAAGAATTTTAGAAAAGAATTATTAATTAGAACTTTTACCAAACATCAAATTCTATTTAATTTTTCATATTTTCTTATTCAAATTAACAGAAAATATAATTAAAATATATACGGTATATAACGATATGGAAATTGAAAACAAATAAGCATATAAAATAAAGAAAATTCTTAATACGTAGAAACAAAATAAATTTACTTAATATCTGATCAAATAAAAAAAGCACCCGGATTTCGAAAATACCTGGAAACTTGCCAAAAATCTTATTAGCGCCTAACGCCTATTAAAGCATTTTTATTAATAACAACGGACGCGTCTTAGTTAATAATCGACTAATTAATAACTAGGGTATTAAGCCAGTTGGCCGCGGCTTATGCTAATGCGGTAATCGCGACGGCGGCCTCTAATTATTTTTTTTTTAAAAATACTTGAATTCTTCTATAACTTCTGTACCTTTAATATTTCGACAAAGCATCTCGATATTACGACAACGGAACAATCGCTTTTATTTTTGCAAACGATTCAGCTTATTAGGAGCCGTTCGTAACGTTTCGCAAGTTTGCTCCTTTTTACGTTTTAAACGATTTTTTTTATTCAGAAATTTTTGATATTTAATTTCGAAAAAATCGAAAACATTATAAGGACCACCATTATAAATATAACGCGCATATTTTAAGAAATTCCGAGCAACTTTGCATTCCATATCCTCCTTTTTATAACGGGAACAAAAGGGCATTTTAAAACCAAAACGTTAAATACATTCTGAAAAAATAAAAACGTTAATACGCTTACGAAAACGAGATTTTTTTATGCAATTCGATATAACGAAAATAAAAAAAAAGGTTACATATTAGGAATAACAAACGAATAATTTAATTTTTAAGGATAAATATTTTGGAAAGAAGGAGATCGTATTATAACCTAACGGTCTTAGCTTCCTTACGGACGGTCGGGCCTACGAAAAAAACAAGCCTCGACCACCGCCAAAAAATTACGTAACCGGCTTAAAGGTCTTAAGGCACCAAACATCTTAAGTTTTTTAAGCCGGCAAGAAAACTTAAAAGGCTTAACAGGATTAAGGGTTTAAACCGCTTAAATACCTTAAGCTAAAATAAGGATATATACGTTTATTATTTTTATAATTTAGATAACTTTAGCTTGCAATATAACATCATTACTTAAGGCACCCTTGGTATTACGAAACGTAATACGATTATTATATTTATTGCTCAGATTTCCATAATATTCCTGTTAACATAAACCCGTACAACTAAGGTTTAGTAGTTGGTTAAACCGCCTAGCCGTCACAAAAAAACAATAAGTTTACGTTTTATTAATAAAGGGAAAACATTAAATAATAAACACGTTAAGATAAAAAGGGCGAAAAAGAATATACCTGCTCGAAAATGTCATGGCTGCACTATACCATCACGCCACCAGGGCAATAGATCGGTGAAATGATCGCAATTGTGGTAATCATCCTGGTGCTTACAGCTGCATATATACTGGAGCTCTTACGGGTGACCAGGCCGTAACAGAAAATCGATTTGTACTTTAAAACGCCTTAACTTCTCAGCTCAAATAACTGCTTTAAATGTTAAAACGCTGAAATTATTTAAAAAATTAGCCCGGCTCGAAAAATCCCTGGTAAAAATTGATCCAACGTACGGGAATTTATGACGGCTATGCGGTTTAACCAACTATTAAACCTTAAGTCGACAGGTTTATGTTAGCAGGAGTATCGTGGGAATCTGAGCAATAAATATAGTAACGTATTACGTTTCGTAATACCAAAAATGCCTTGGGATAACGATATTATATTGTAAGCCAAAGTTATCTAAATTATGAAAATAATAAATATATATATTCTTATTTTAGCTTAAAGTATTTAAGCGGCTTAAACCCTTGATCCCGTTAAGCCCTTTAAGCTTTTCTACCGGCTTAAGGGACTTAAGGTGCTTGGTGCTTTAAAACCTTTAAGCCAATTACGTAACGTTTTGGCTTAGGTCGGAACGGACCTTTTCATGGTTCCGACCGCCTGAAAAAAAGCCAAAACCGTTAGGTTATAATACGATCTCCCCTTTTCCAGGATTTTTGTCCCTAAAGATTAAATTATTTATTTGTTAATTTCGGTAGGTAATTTTCCTTTTTACATATTTATCATATTAGGTCGAATCGAAAAATCTTATTTCCGTAAATATATTAACGCTTTAATTCTTTCAGAACGTATTAAACGTTGTAATTTTCAAATATTTTCTTATTTCCGTTACGAAAAGGAAGGTATAAAATATAAAGTTGTTCGAAAGTTTTTAAAATATTCGCGATATATCCATTATGGGGGTCCTTTTAACGTTTTTGGTTTTTCGGAGGCCGAATACCAAAAACTTCTTAACGAAAAGGACCGTTTAAAGCGTAAAAAAGAATAAGTTCGTAAAACGTTACGCGCCGCCGCCAACAAACTGGACCGTTTGCAAAAATAAAGACGGTTACTTTGTCGCCGTGGTATGGAAATATTTCGTCGCAGTATGTAAGGTACAAAGGCTATGGAGGAATTTAAGCGCTTTGAAAAGGAACAGGAATAATTAAAGGCCGCCGTTATAGTTATTATGTTAATGCAAATCGTAACCGACTGGCTCGATATCCCGGTTACCGATTAATTAACCCTTAATTAAAACGCGTCTGTTATTATTAGTAAAATTTTTTTAATAAACGTTAGGCGTTAATAAGATTTTTGGCAAATTTCTAGGTGTTTTCGGAATCTGGGTACTTTTTTTATTTAATTAGGTACTAGGTAAATCCGTTTTATTTTCGTATATCGAGGACTTTTTTCACTTCGTATGCTTATTTGTGTTTTACTTTTATATCGTTTTATACCGTATATATTTTAATTATATTTATTATTAATTCGAATAAAAAAATATAAAATATTGGATAAAGTTTAACTTTTGGTAAAAATTCTAATTAATAATTGTTTTTTGAGATTTTCTTAGCCATTTTGTATGAACCGATATATTTGAAATTAAGTTTTTTGCTAAATCGCTTTGTTTAAATATTTTTAGTGGCAAGAAAAACCGTTTTTCCTTTTTCGAAAATTGGTTTTTTTAACCTTTTTTAATTATAGTATTTATTTATTTGATTTCGTATAAATTCTAATTCTGTTTTTATTTTTTGGTGCAATTATTATAATTATTTTAACGTAAGGATTATTTTAATATTAATCGGACCGTCGTCGCGTACTTTTTTATAAATTTTTAAAATAAAACCAAAATTTACGTTCGTAAGTATTATTTTAATATTTTCGTAATAATTGGTATTATAAATTAATTAGGCGATTAACAATTTCTTAACCTAATTATTTTGTTCGTAATTAATATAATATCGTAAATAAGTTTTTAAAATTTAATTTGTTCGTTCTATTTATTTATTTATTTATGATTTAAATATGTTGGATAATTTATAATTTAAGTCGATTTATATCATAAAGCTTTGTTAAAATTTAAATACAAATATTAATTCTTTATTTAATATAATTTTTATTTATAATCTATATATTAAAAATGTATTTAAAGAAAATATATATAATTTGTGCGGCGTTTGTATCCTTATAATATGATAAAAAAATAAGAAAACTTCGTGAATCGATCGACGATTACGAAAATGATATCGTAATATATTTCCGTAACGGAATTTTTTAACATAAGAAACTTACTGATAAAATCGAATATAACTAAATACTATAGTTATTTTGTAACCGGTAATAGCTGTAATTCTCCGTATAGCTTATGTCGTCAAATCTTTGCTTTAGCATAAATATCGTATTTCCGTATAATTTTTTATACCGCTAATTTTATTTTAGGAAAAGAATATATACGTTAAAATCGTTTTAGGGTTTTGTAGATCCCTAGATATTTATGTAACTGATATTCGTATATTTTTCGTACTAAACCTTTCTAGTATTTTTTTAAAATTTGTATTTTGTCCGTTTTTGGGATTTCTGAAAAATTATCGTTATGCTATTAAATTTTCTGGTACATATCGTAAAGTACTGCCCGAATTGTCGCAATTTGTCGTAGGCGTAAATATCCATTTATAGTAATATCAAAAATTATATAGTTAATTTTAACTAATTCTTTTTCGAGGTTTGGTTATTTGCTTAAAACGTTTATTTTGCCATTTTTTGATTCTTTCTTATAAATAATAACGAAGTCGAAGTTCGCCAATTTTTTCGCATATTTTAATTGTTATCCTGTAAGTTCTTTAGTCGTAATAAATCGGGTAAAATTTTGATAATCCGTATAAACTTTAACTTGGTATAAATTTCCTTTTAGGAAGTACTTAAATTCTCGAAATACCATAATAATAATTATAAATTTCTTATTTGGGATACCGTAATTAAATTCGGCTTTTTTTTAATTTATACAAAAAGAATATAATAAGGTGCAATTTGCTTTAATTATTTTGTTATTTAATTATTACGCTTAATACGTAATTCGAAATATCGGTTTTTAGTTTAACGGAGTAGTTTAAATCGTATATAATTAGTACTAGCTCGTTAGTAATTATATCCTTAATATCCTAAAACGTTTTTTTCGTATCTGGCATCCATTTAAATTCTTTTTGTTTTTCGTAAAATTCGTTAAAGGTATAATTATTTTATTAAAATTTCGAATAAATTTTCTGTAATAATTGGCGAATCCAAGGAATGCCTATACCTTCTTAACTATCTTTAGCATTTGTTTTTCTGTGATTGCAGCGATTTTCTTAGAGTTTATTTTAATATATTTTAGGGTAATAATATGTTCCAGATATTCCATTTCTTATATATGAAATTAATTTTTTTTTGCGTTAATAAATAACTTTACGTCCTATAAAGCTAAAAGAACTTTATGAACGTATCCTGTATATTTTTTTTTTTCGTTTTTAAGAAATTGAAAATATCGTCGAAATAGCAAATAACATAAATATCGAAGTATTTTCGTAATACGTAATTAATTATTCGCTGGAAGATTATTAATGCGTTTATAAATCTCATTATCGTAACTAAGTATTTAAATAGTTCGTATTTCGTTTTAAAGGTTATTTTTTATTTATATTTTTTTGATTTTAAAAAGATTATATTTATCTTTAAGATTATATAATATAAACTATTTGGCTCCATAAAATCGGTTTTTTATTTCTATAATTAAGGGTACTAATATTCGATCTTTAATAATAATATTGTTTAGTTATTAATAATTAACTATAAGTCGTAATTTTCTATTTTTTTTGATACGAAAAACATAAGGTATCCTGCTGGTGATTTCGAAGGTCGAATCCATCTTTTTTATAACCGATTTTCCAGGTATTTTCTAAAAATGCGTAATTTGTTTTTATTAAGGTTATAGATAAGGGAAAATTTCGTTAAAGACTTTTTTTAAGGATTATTTTATGATTTCATATGTTATATTCTGATAATTTCGTATTAAGTTCCTTTTTAAAAAGCTACTTATATCTATGGTATTATGGTGGTATATTAATTAAATCTTTTAATTCCTAAAGCTTTTATTTTAGGTCGTTATTTAGTTGCTTTAATTTTATTCTGATATTAATAACGATATATTATATTTTTCTTTAATATTTGTTTTTTTATATCTTATTTCTTTAAGTAATAAGGTTTTTATTATGTTCTTATGCCTATATTCGTTATCATTATTAATCGAATATTAAGATTTTAATTTCTTTTGTTTTTATTTATTAATAAAAAATAAAGCGAATTTTATCTAATTAATTCCGCCGTTAATCAAAATTCCGTATTGGCGTATTTATGGTAATTTTAAGATCATATTATAATTTCTAAGTGGAACGATATCGAAATTAACCGTTTAATATTGTTCTTTAACAAAAATCTCGAAGTAATTAATTTTGCGTATAATTTTTTTGTTATCGTAAGCGAATTCCTAATTTTCGGTATTTGTCGTTATATAAGGTTTTAATTTGTATTTTTATAATAATTTAAGCTTAGTAACTATATCCGATATAACATAATTTCCGCCTAAAGCTTTATAATTTATTATTATAATATATTAATACGTTCTAATTCGTATTTTTAAGGTAATAAAGCCGTTAACGTTTTTTATTATTATATTTAAAACCTTTTTTAGGAATTTCCTTTAACGTTTTTAGGTTTCGTTATTTTGCGGCTTTTTTATAAGTAATTTTCTTTTTTTAATTTCTATTCGAATTTGTCGAATTTTACTTATATTTTTTCATTTAAACCGTTAAATTGCTATATTTATCGTTATTGCCGGCGTATTATCTCTTTAAATCGTATTAATTATTTCTAATTTGTTTCTTAATTTTTTTCTTATCGAATAAATTATTTTCTTATATTTGTAATTATATTTTATTATATATTATTTTGGTTATCGTTTTAAAGTTTTTCTATAAACTGGCGTATTTTTTCTTTAATATTTTTCTTTTTTTAAAGATTTATAATAAATATTAACTAAAAATAAAAATCTGTAATAATTTTTTAACAATATGTTTTACCGTACGCTGGATTAATTTTTTTTCCGTTTAATGGTTATATTATTTATAATAACAGAAAAGGTTTTTTTACGAGTATTGCTTTTTTTTCGGGCCAGCTTTTTGTTTCGGCTAACTGTTAAATATTTCCTAGGGTTATAGTTCGAAATTATCGATATTATTATTTATCGTTTTTGTTATTTCTGGTACGGTTTGGAAAATCGCATCCTTTATAATATATATGGGTAATTCGTTCTTAAATATGCTATTTTCATTTTTTGTAATCGGGATATTCCCGTCGTCGACAGTATATGGTATGCATTTTATTATATCGATTAAAGATTTCGGGATAAATTTTTTCTGTCCAGTTCTAATATTTGCGTAATTATTTATATAATGTTTTTTATTATATTCGCAATATTTATTAAACCAGTTTTCTAGTTTTTCGCATTTCTTGTTAGATTTTTTATCGGGATGATTTTTATTAGGCCTTTTGTCGTAAGCCTAATACGTATTTGGCTTAAATTATGTTAATAATTTTATTATCGTTTTTTAATTACTCCTGGATTATTTTTTCAATATAACGGTTTAATTATTTTATCGTAATTTTTTGAGCTTTTTGTACTTATAGGCTTTATATTTTATTTTGCCATAATTAAAGTATTTAATTTAGCTCTAGTTTTATTTGTGGGTAACGCCGAATTCCATAGGTCCTAACGCCGTTCCGTAAGAAATAAGGGATGCGTTTCGTTTTTTCCCCTGGTTGAACTTATTATATTCCGAACGTAAGGTATATTATCTTTTTTTTTGTCGTTTTTCAAATTATCGATTGTTAATCTTAATTACTTTTATAATATACCGGTTTAGGGTAACTGGTTATTTAATCCAAATAATTTTATTTTTTATATTATTTTTTAATTTTTTATAAAATATATTAATAAAAATATTGGCCTTATCGTTTCTTTATCTTATTTTGGCCGCAAAATTCTTAAAGATTACGGCGTATTTGGACGTAAGTTTTTTTATCGGAATTATATCAATTATTAGGTTATAAATTATTTTTTATCCAAATTACCGAAATTCTCGCGTATTTTATTTTCGAAATTAATATAAAATAAAAAGATTTCGTTAATAAAGTTTTTCTTATCCGGCTTTTTAATTTTTAGGAAATTTCTTATAATATGTTCGAATTAATTAGCCGCATTTTTTATTAAATATATTTTTATTATTAGAATTATATCCGTTAAATTATTAAAATTTAAGAAATAAAAATAAGTTCGTATTTAAATTAAAAAAAGTTTAAGGTTATTTTTTTTATTATAAGGTTCCGGCTTTTTAGGTTTTATACGGCCGAAAAAGGCTTAGGTAAATGGCGTAACCTTAATTTATCGAATTTTTTTTTAATTTTCGAATTCGAATTTAAAATTATTAAATAAGAATTTTTTAAATATTAATCGATACTTTAATAATATTAAATATTATTTAAAGTTTAATAATATTATTAAATAAAAGTTTATAATATATAACGGCTATATGGTTTAATTAATTATTAAACCTTAAGTTAACGGGTTTATATTAATAGAAATATTATAAAAATCTAAGTAATAAATATAGTAACATATTACGTTTTATAATATTAAAAATATTTTAAAATAACGATATTATATTGTAAGCTGAAGTTATTTAAATTATGGAAATAATAAGCGTATATATCCTTATCTTGGCTTAAGGTGCTTAAGTGGCTTAAACCCTTAAGCCCGTTAAACCCTTTAAGCTCTTCTGCCGGCTCAAAGGGCTTAAGGTGCTTGGCGCCTTGAAACCTTTGAGCCAGTCACGTGACGTCTTGGCTTAGGTCGGAACGGACCTTTTCATGGTTCCGACCGTCTGAAAAGAAGCCAAGTCCGTTAGGTCATAACAGAATTCTACCGTACGCCTTTTGTTCTACAAATTTGCTAAGGCCCTTAATGATAAAACCACTAAATTTATAGCCGTCGAAATTTGTAATAATTAATTAATTGCAACCGTTAAAAAACGAAAACCAAAGTACGCAGGAAGGTACAGCCGGAACCAAATAAGAATTTCGTAAAAATAATTTCGGTTAGGAAGGTAAAAGTAAGGCTAAAGACCTCTGCGAAAAAACTGCTTTACCGTTATTCAGCAGAATCAGCAACAAAACGAACCTCCCGAAAGCAAAGAAGATAACGAGGTGGAAATGGATTGCATCATTATACGCTTTACTTAGTATGGAATCAATTGACTAAGTGGTTATTGAGATATTGTTATTTGTATGGAAAGGTTGTTGTGGCGATGGCTTCAAAAATGGGTGGCGCGTTGAGGGGATGAGGCGTTGGTGGGGGGGTCGCCTTATCTTGAGAACTTAATTCTTAATTAAGCCTACCCCATACGCTTTCCTGTACAAATCCTTGCAGAGTAACCTCCTTCTGTATTGCATACTAGCTTCACCTTCTGTCCAAATTTTTAAAAACCCTGACTGGGGTAGATTTTCAAATAGAAGTTGCTTAATAAGTTTGAACGACCCAGCAGACGAGTGAGAGATAATTAGAGACTTAGAGCAACCACAACGGGGTTATCGTAGATAACCGAATGATGCACTGATATTTTCTCCCAGCTGTCCCTTGGATCTCCTCAATTGGAGACGCACTACGGCGTTCGGCAGCGGAACCGGCCCAAAACCCAGAATCCAAGCTTCTTTCGTATAGGTTCCACTTGCCCCCTTTCCCCATCACTTAGTGAGATGACGTTGGTCACCGGGTATTGAGAGTCTTTCGAAAGATCACAATTCGTAAGGTCGACACCTGAAGAATTGAGTCGCTCCGACCGGCCGTCCGGCCTTGAGTTCTCCGGATCTTTCTTTGGCGAACGTCCTACGCTCTTGAAGATATGATTGAGACTTGGTTCCCACTTCTTCAAGCACCCGGGGAATGGCCACTGCAGGGTTCCGAAATCCCGTTCCAGCGTATCCAGTAAAAACAGGAAGGGGCAGCGACCAGTGCTGCGGTTACGAGAAGTGTGAAGCCTGCAAGAGTCAACTGCCTGCCTTAGATGTTGCGGGGGATGCCTACCAGACACTTTTGCAACCCAGCTGGCCTCAAATTTGTCGGAAAATCCAATGATCTTCAAACCGAGCAACGTCACGGTAAACGAAAGAGGTGCCTGTGCAACTTAGCAACTCCTCCAGGGGCGAAACATAGTTTTATGAAGCTTACAAAGACAAGCGTGACCGCGGTGAAAACGAAAACAATAAATGATTGCAAACATGTTTCATTCGCTGCATCGATCGTCGCTTCTTTCTGCATTAGGTCAAGGAGAGTAGCAATCTACGGTCATTGTGGTCAGAAGCTCGGGACAATCACTCAATTTGGCTAGCTGAGGGAGCATAGTGCAGAGACTCACAGATCGACGGACTTGAAGCGCGTCGTCTTCGAGCCGATCAAATACTTTCAAGTGGGGGTTTTGGAACACTCCAGGCTTCTCCTCCACTCGTGCCTCTGCATCCCCCTGAATTTTACGCCACTTGTAGAGGCATTCCCGGAGAGGCGTAATCACTTGGGCTTGGTCGATCATCACACGCTTGAGCGTGGTGAGTTCACGGAGAGTCACATCAATCGAGATGAGCGCCTCAGTATTTCCCTGATGTTGCGAGAGACGGAGAGTGACGCTTTTGCTTTCGGACGTGCGAAGGTCTCATAACTCTTCTTCGTGCGGGAGGCCTGGAGTTTGGAGTATAAGCCGCCAGAATATTGGTAAAGGGATCGTAAGCAGGCTAACCAGGCATGAAATATGTTCAGCAAACGCTTGTCTGATTGTGTAACTGATTGTGGAGCCTTTGGGTCGGGCAAGAAATTGCTTATTGACGTGGTCAACGCAAGCCATAGCAACATGCCCCAACAATGGATGTGTCGTGAAATAGGGGTATCTACGTTAGTCATCAAGCTCCCACCACCCGGGAAGAACCTTATTCCGGCGCGCCCACAATATATAAAAAGCTTCCTAATCACCGTTCGCTAAAGCTTAATTTTAGTAAGACAATTATTACTTGTAATATTTGATATTATTTTATTTACAAATCAGCTTCACAATAACAATTATGAGCTCGTTCTTTTAACTATGTAAAATAACTGCGATTAAATTAATTTAAAAAATTTAATTAATTTATAATTTCATTTCCGTTAAAAAGTTAAATATTTTTATACTTAAAAAATATGATCTTTAAAAATCGTTTTAATTATTTTAATTAATATTTCGCTTGATATAATAATCTCTTTTTGTACAACGTTTAATATTTTATTAATTTAAACGTTCTTAACATTAATTTTTTTAAAAAAATGTCTGGACGATTTTCTTGTTCGAATAATATTTCATTAATATTAACGCTCGAATTAAGGCTAAATATTAAGTCAATTTCATCGAATAAAAAAGTTTTGAATAAAGCAATATTATTTTATAAGTTTTTAAAATTTGGAAAAAAAAGTTAAAAAAGAAATGCGAAATGAATTTTAAATATTTTATTATAAAATACTGAAAACGATTTCAAGGAATTTCGAAAATCGAAATAAAATATAATAATATTCAAAATTAGATTAACGCAATAATTAAAAACAAAATCCCTAAAAAGTTTAAATTATTTAAATAATTCGAAAAGAATTACGATTTAAGATTTAGTTGAAAAATTAAAATATTAATTCGATTTTTTTGAAATGAAATATAATTATTATAGTATATAAGAAATATCGAAAAATTTATGTTTTATTAAAATAAATTATATGAAGCTTAATTAATATATAAGATAATGACCACGAGGCGTTCCTTAAGCGCGGACAAGGACTTCTAACGCACTTTGGCGTTGAAACTGCTGATCTTTTAGATTATGTGGCGGAGTGGCTAGTCCTTTCTATTTTCTTATATAATAATACCGAATTTAATTTCCTATTTATATTTCAATTAATACGTTTAATGTTTAAAAGTTTAATAAAACATTTGTTTTAAAACAATTTTTAAAAGTTTTAATAAAATCTTTTATTTCTAATTAAATATAAGGTAAATTAGCTTAAAAATCTATTAAAATCTTAAAGATATTTAACGATAAATTTACGACTTTATATTACTAAAATAAATTAAGAGTTAAAATGAAAACCTTGAGGGTTTTCGCAATTTTATACAATAAATTATTTTTATATTAAATATAACATTTTACTTAATTCAGGTTTTTTTCGTTTAAAACATTTAATAAGAACATAAAAATACTTAAAGTTTTTTATATTAAATAATAGATATTCGCAAAGGCCCTACAAATACGCTATATTCGTTTCCAGAAATACGGAAATCATTATATGTAAAATCTGTTAAATTAATTTTATAAAGTAAAAGCAAATCCGAAAGCGTTTTTTTAAATTAAGTGTAAGAAAATAAGAAAATACAAGAGGTACGACTAAATGTCGACGACTAGTCGCCGACCTGACTGTTTAAAATAGCTACAAAATCTGATATTCGGACGAATACGTATATAACTTAGATGGAAATCTGTTAATATATTTATTAATATATTTATTTTTTTTAAATATTTTTCTTTCCTTTTTAAATAACGTAATAATTAGCTAAGATAAACCGATATGTTTTCGGACCTAATTTATAATAATCGATTTTATATAAAATAAGGAAAAAAAAATCGAGATATCGTATATTCGAAATACGTTTAGAATATTACAAGTAATAACGATAAAAAAGTAATTTAGCGAAACGACTATAAGAAATACGATGGACTATAATTATATATTTATCTTAAAATCATAGGAATTAAATTATTTATTAAATACAAACTATGTTTTTAACGATACATTTTGGCGTTTATATTAGAAAATACGATAAAAACGTATTATATTTTAAAAAAAACAGAATGGTTTTGCTGGATAAACGAAAGCTAACTGTTAAAAACGTAATTACTTAATTATTTTTATTACTAATTAATGTAACTGATAAATAGAAAAAAATATTCGAAATTATTAAAACATTCTAGTTACTTATTTAACTAATATCTTTCGATATAAAATAAAAGGAATTTAAGTTATATTTATTATAAAATATAATGTTATTACCAATTTTAAATTATAAAATATAAAGTATATTTGTTACATTGTTAAACAAGTAGAAAAATAATCATTAAAATAACCAATGTAAAATTATAATATATAAAAAATAATCATGAAGATTATATTAATATATTTATAATTTTTTATTAAAAAGGTATTGCAATTTCGAAAGTATAAATTATATTTTCTAAAATGTTTTCTAAAAATTAAAATGAAACGACGAATTACCGATACGTTTCTGTATAATCTAGAAAGTTTACTTAAGGTTAAAAACGTCAATGTCAATATAGAAGAATATTCCAAAGTAATATATGATTTTTATTATAAAATAAAGGAATTTTCAAAAATTAAAGTATTTAAAAAAGAGGTATTTTTAAGAGCTTATTTAACGTAATTACAAAAGCCGATGGCATATAGACCGTTTAGTGCTAAGGTTAAAAAGCTAGAAAAAAAATAAAAAATAAACGAACGCATTCGAACGTATTTTAAAGTAAAAACACACTAAAAAGAACTTAATTGAAAATACTTTGATTATGCAAAAAAGTAAAATCTTATAAAAAAGAATTTTTCTATAGCGGAATAAATACCAACCGTATTAAATCTATTTGATTTGAAAAATTATTAAAAACTTTAAAAAAGGATTTTATTTTACCTTATTAAAATTAAAACAAAAAGGTATATTAATTTTAATTCTAGAGCAAGACCTTAAAATATTTTTTTCGGGATTAAAACGCAAGCGTACGAAAATTAAGGCATAATTTACAGCAGTAGAAGATTTTATCGTTTTTAATAATTTAAATAAATTGGAAAGAATACTACTAGAATAAACGTACGTGTTTAATTTATATCGGCTAACTAACGCTATATGACCGACGTAAAGTTATTATTAAAACTTTTGGTTATCGTTAAAAACACGGTTAATAGATAATTATTATATAAATATATCTAGATATATAAATAAAAATAAATCCTTATAATAAACGTTTCGTAAAAAGATACAATTTCCGATTTATTACCGTTAATATATTTATGTTAATAATGTTTAATCAGTTTATTATTAAATATTATAAGATTTTTCACATTAATATAAAGATAATAAAACGCTATTAAAAAACTTAACAGTTTAACGAAATATATTGCGTCATTCCTTATAAACGTTCAATATTTTAATTATTGTTATTTTAATTAAAAATAAACATATAAAGCATGTTATTAAATATTGTAAAATATGAATAGATTTATAGCAATATAAAAGATTTAACGGCAAAAAACTAGTAAATTGGTTTACGTTATTAATTTCGTTAAATTTAATAATAATTGTAATATTCTCGAATTCTATTAAAAAAGTTATTCTGAAATTTTGTAATTTTTTAAGCACTTAGAAATTCTAAACGTGTATTTATTAAAAAAAATCGAATATACTTTTTATATTTCCGGAAATCGAAAATGCTATATATCTAATATAAGACAAATTACCGCTTATAAAGTCGACTAGTATAATTCCGGAACTTTAAGGGCGAAAATTCGGAAAATATATCTGCGAAAATTTAGAA
This sequence comes from Monosporascus cannonballus, assembly GCA_004154925.1. NCBI lineage: Eukaryota > Fungi > Ascomycota > Sordariomycetes > Xylariales > Monosporascus > Monosporascus cannonballus. The sequence continues at coordinate 278,534 of QJNS01000025.1, forward strand.
ATTAAATAAATTCGAAAACCGAAATCGGAAAATATCGCGTTTATTTTGTTTATATTTAAAAACAAAAACGATAATTTACGGTTATAGATTGATTATCGGTCGCTAGACCGGGTTACCGTAAAAACTCGGTACTTTTTGCTGTTACTTTTTAAAATTAGAAATCAATTGAAATCTATTAACGTGTTTTTAAAATTAATTTTTTAAAAAATATATGATTAAACACGAAATAAAAAGAATAATAAATAAAACATCGTTTTTCGAATAAGATATAATTATGTAAATATATAATAATATTTTTAAATTTATTAACGCCGTTATATCTTCTTAAACGTATGTATATATATTTTTAACAGGTTTTATTATTTAAATTAACATTTTATATTTGTATAATATAATATTATTTTTAGATAACAAAAAAAACATACGGAATATTTTTAATCAATTTAGAACTGTTGAAAGAAATATTAATTATATATCTAATTAACAAATTTTAGGTTTTAAAATTCGTTTTAAATATTTAAAACAATTTAAATAGATTTTAATAAATTATTATAATTTTAAAATGAATGTTTTTTTAATTCGACGTATAATATCTAAATATTTTTAAAGTTTAATAATTTTCATTCAAAGATAATAACTTATTATTTATATATTTTCGTTCTTATTATTATTAACTTCCTAAAAAAATCTGTATAAGAAAAACATTTAATAAATTAACGAAATACCCGAAATATTTTATCAATTAAAGAACGCTTTTCGTAATACGATTATTCTCTAATATGAAATTTTTATGAAATCTATGCGTATAAAAATAACTATATTTATTATACTAGTATTTATATTTTAATATAAAGTTATTAAAAAACGGTACTTAATCACATTTTAATTACGAAAACCTTTCGATATCGAAATTCTGTAAAAAAACGAAATAATAACATTTATTTATTATCGTAAAAGATTTAAAAGATTAGAGATAGTATCTAGAAAATATTAAGTAAAAGTTCTTAATTTTTATAAATTATTAATGATTAAAATTAATAATTATCCTATCTATACCGAATATTTGAAAAAAATGTCTCGTAAATATATTAGTTATTTTAATTCGATTTAGCATTTTAATCTTAATTTAAAAAGGGTACTCTTGTTAATAAGTTAAATTAATAATTAGATTATATATTTATATTGATTACTTAAAGCGATATAATATTAATATTCCTAAAAGTATTTTAATTAATTAATAAATTATTTAAGAAAATTAAATATTCAAGTATAATTTTATTTTTTATAATCGAAAAATTCGGACGAGTAAAATAATTCGTTAAAACGATTAAACACTTTTGTAAAATTAAATCATTTATAAATAAAATGAAGAAAGTTTAAATAATTAAGGTTTATGTTAAAACAATATAAATCTCTTATTATATAATAACAAATAATTTCCGAAAACAAAACGATATGCTAATATCTTTTATATAAAATATGTACGATAAAAAAGCGTAAATAACGATTGGTATTAAAGTTATTTTAAAGAACATTAAGGCCTAACGCAGTCATAAAATGCCGCCTTAATACCGAATTATCAGCAGAATTAAAAATCGAAAACGTTAAAGTTAATATATTGAAATAATACGTTTTACGTTTAATCACCAAAAGATTAATTTTAAAAAACTGTGTTTATTTCAATAATTTCGTAATAAATTTGCGATAGAGTTTACGAATTATAAGCTAAAAGTTTAAATATCTCAAGATTTATAATATTAATATAAAAACGCTGGAATAAAAAAGAGTTATTATATAAACCTTAATAACAGTTTATTTTATTAAAATATATAGATTATTCCGTTATAATACCTGTTACGCTAATAGTTTATAAATATTATAATATAATAATACTCGCACAAAATATACAAAAACTCAAAAGGTTATTAAGTTAATTAACTAGAAACTTGATTAAAAGAATTTAACAAATAATGTTGAACAATACGTCGAAAAATATCTAATATATTAAAATACGCGAAACTCTAGATATAGATATTACAAATATTAAAATCTTTATTTTTAATTAAACGAATATTTGTAAAATTAAATATAGATTTTATTACGAAGGCATTTCTTAATTTATCAAATAATAAACGCATATATAACGTTGTCTTAGAAATCGTTAAGTGTTATACAAAAATAACGTTATATTTACTTATAATTAAAACTTAAGCTTTTACGAAATTATTTAATATATTATATAAAAAATTTAAAATATCAATTCGTCTTTTTATTAGAAATTATAAATCCACGAAATAAAGTATTTCTTAATTGATTTTAAATTAAATTTTAACAACACATCTCTAAAATTCTGACGATGAGAATCAGATAAATTAAATTTGATTATTTTACAAAACCAAATTCGCCTATGATAATTAATAAAATAAATTTATTAAATACTCGTTTTTTAAAACCTTATATAATTATTAGATTTGCATAATAAAATAAATATTAAACATTTTTAATTTTAAAATTGAAAAAAATATAAAAACGTTTAAAACGTATAATACAAATTCGCTGATGTATAAACAAATATTAAAAAAGGCCGTAACTAGCATAAAAAGGATATTATAATTAAAAATATATACCGATAATATTTTCAAAAAATTCAGTTATAAAGTTGATTACGAAAATATTTAAATTAAAAAAAAACCTCAAATTAGTATTAAGATATATTTTAGTAAAAATCGTTAAATAAATTGTAAGATAATGGACAGCTGTAAGCTGGTATAAGGTGATCTCCGACTGGTTGTAAAGCAGATTCCAAGAAATAAATGTATTGAGTTATTTTTATCTGGCGTTTCCTGTTAGCTGCTAGATAGTAGATTTATATTAATAAGTAAATCGGTAGCTAATCGGTAGTTGGTCGGCTATTAATCTTATTTTTATAAAAGTTATATTTTTATAATTACCTTCTCCTTTTAAGTTATTAATCGTTAATAATATTATTGCTAATTTAATATAACGTATTTCGCAAATTTAATTACGTATATTTGCCGATAATTAACCGTTATAAATACTTAAGTTATGTTATATTATAAATAGTTGCCGTAATAATTAATACGTATTATATTACGTAATTAATTATGTTCCGCCTAATCTTTTATTATAATCCGTTTTTGAATCTTATTTTATTTTTTTTCTTTGGCGCCTATATTTTTATTCCTATTATATATGCGTTCCGTTCGATTTCTCCTTTTTTTACATTCTTTTTCGCCTTTTCCGTTTATTTTGCGTATAATCTCCGTTTTCTTTTCGTGTACCATATTTCTTTTTAGTAAGAAATTCTAAGAAAAAAAATACTTTGATATTAATAATAATTAAGATTTCTTTTAACGTTATCTTTTTAACGCTGATAATAAAATAAATATTGGTTATATAACGAGCGGTAATTAACCGCATTGTATTTACATAATATAATATTATTTCGATTACAGTACGATTTATATTTTAATTTCGGACGTTTTAAATAACGTTATAATTAATTATTATTATAAAACATTTTCCGTAATTAGTAATTAATTTTAATATTATTAATATTATCGTTTAATTTCCATTTAAGGTCCGATCGTTTTTAAAAATGCCGCCCAAATAATCTTTTAATTCGAGACCGATAATTAGAAGTTAATTAACGAATTCTAAAAAGTTCGTGTTACAGATATTTAATACGAATATTTTAACATAATTGCGATCGGTTATCAATTCAACGGTTTTCGCAAGGCCAAATTTATTTTTAACGCAGTTATTATTAAGAAGTATTATTTCTTTAATATTGTAAAAATCGATTTTCGATCGTTTATTATAATTACAGAAATTTACTTCTAATATTATTATATAAATTTACAAATTTAAATCATTTTTATAAATATTATAAAGTTTTTATTATTCCGTAATTAACTTTCAATTAGGTATAATTTTAGGGGATTTTTATAAATAAGGCGATTTTCGAAAGTTGTTATGTTATTATATTTTTCGCTTACGAATATTTTCCGTCCGTTTTCCGATGCTATAGCAAAATTTGAATATTTATTAATAATTATAATAAAAAAACGGTTTTATCCAGCAAAACTGTTATTAAACCTATGTACGTTAAACGCTTTAAAGATAGCGCCTTATTTCCGATTAATAACAAATTATATTCCGGGTATTTAGGCCTTGTATTTTATAAAAAATAAAATATTTTTAAATTTTTGGGATATTTTATATTTAATAAATTTACTAAACGTACCTACTTCTTGCCGTTATATGTTTTTCGATTGCTTTTTAATATTTTTATCTTAATTTTCTTAATACATTTTTTAACATTAATTCATATAAAATTTAATAATTAAATACGAAATTCTATTATTGAAATAACAGTTTATCTTTTTACGTCCCCTATTAATTTCCGACCAATATACGGCAAATTAATTATTTGTTAAAAGTTTAAAAATAATTAAACAATTAAATAATATTTTAACGTTAAAATCATAATTTTATTCAAAGTTATGTTTTATAATTTTGAAATTATTAAGCGATTAATTTTCGATCGGCCTAGTATTGTTTTACGGTTTTTAGTTCGTTTTATTCTTTATATATATATTTAATTTTTTTTATAATCCTGTAATACTTTCGTTGCGTATTCGAAATACGTTTAGAGTTCTTATATATTGTATTTAAAACGTTAACTTTTTTATTTAATTAAATATTTGCGTTATTTTCTGTTACTTTAATAACCGAATATATTTTTATTACTTACTCTTTTTGTTGCTTTATTAGGTTAATAATATTATTGAAATATTATCTAATTCCTAATTATGATACGGTGTTAATAAGAATACTGGGAATAGATCATATATCTGTAAATATTTAATAGGAAAAATTATTTTATACGTTTAACTTTTTTATTTTTAATCGTAATCTGGATATAAATAAATATAAGTTTTTTTATTTTTAAATTTAAAAGTTTTAATTAATAAATTTATTTATTCCCTTAATTAAATTGTATAAATGTATAACGTTAATTATAATGTTTTTTGAGTTGCCATTATCTTTTTTAATCTTCGTATATTTTTCGATAAATAATTCTTATTTTCTTAAAGCGCTTTTTAATTTTTTATTCCTATTTCTTAAACTTTTATAAAAAGTATTTTACTATTTTTAATAGTATTCATATAAGGTTTCAAACGAAAAACGGCGGGTAAATATATTTCGCGTATTATTATATACGAATTTCGTATTTCGCAATAATTATATCCAATTATTTTAAAATTTATTAACGTAATTACGAAATTAATATTTTAAAATTTAATAAATACGTTGCGTTTGTTTATCGGTTTGAAGATAATAAACAGTCTACATTTACCGTTTTATTTCTTATTTTTTACAAAATTCCCCTCAAAATCTATTCGTTAATAATTTATTTTTATCGTTAACAACTCCGGCTAACGTACCGAATTTACATTTAACTTTGTCGTAAAGCAATCGAGCTAATTCGGTTACGGTTAAGGCTTTAACCGTAAAAATAAATAATCTTAATTTCATAAAGTGGTTAACGATCACCATGATTATGTTGTACTTTAGCTCGTTTAAACTTAGGTGTTTAGAAAACCTCGTAATAAAATTTAACGAGATTTTTTAAAAAAAAATTAATTAGATAACGGTAAAAGGTATAATTATCTATATAATTTATAATATGGTTTTATTATACCCTAATAACTTAAATATTGCTTAATATATTTTCGCATATTGTTCGTCACATTTTTCTAATAAACCTTTTTCTTCACTAATTCCAATATATAAATATATTCTTTATATTTGGCCTTTAAATTACTATGATATTAATTAATTAATTATTTTTATATAACGTCCTATAACGAAATTACGAATTTATTCTTATAATATAAAACCTTATTTAAGTTTAAAAAACATCTTTTTTATGCCGGTTTAATATTTAGTTATAAGTATTAATTTTGTAATATTGAAATTTTTAATTTGCAATTTTCGAACCTAATCATAAAACTATCGGGAAATTTTCGGTTATAATACCGTTTCGTTTCTAGTCAGTTTCTTCATCAAAAAAATGTAAAACGTATTAATTATAAATAATAACCTTGATATTAATTTTATTTCTTTTAAATTTCTCGGAATCATATCGTAATATAGTTATAATTTATAATTACCGTTATTTAACTATTAATCGTATTATTATTACGATTCGAGTTTATATTATTATTTGCATACAATAAAATCGAAAAATATATGATTTCTCGCTTTTCTTGTTTTTAAAACAATTCTTTTATAATTATATAACGAAAGTTTTTCGCTTTTTTACGCAAATAATAATTATTTAAATTTCTGTTACCCAAAATTTATTTGGGAATTTTGTAACGAATGAATTTTATATTAATTATATAAAACCTTTTACCTTTTTATAAGGGTTTAAATTGCATTATATATTTGAAACCATTTTCTATATATTTTTTGGCATATTATTTGTAAATTCGAATATATTTTAAATGATTTAAAAATTTTGTTTTCATACGTGATTTTCTTTAATATATATACCGGACATTTAAATAGTTTATTCGCCGAATTAACGGCGCTCGGTCGATATTAGATCTCAAAATTATATTATATAAAACGGTAAACCTATCGGGCTAACCTCCTTTTAAAATTGCGCGTTAACGCTTTTATTATATTATTTAACGCCATATAATAAAAACGTACTAGGAAATTCTTTTCCGTATCCTTAAAATATTACCGCTAATATTTTAAGATTTTTATAATCGCCAATAATTCTTATTGCCTTATGGATTACCGTTTTTCGGTTGGATTTAGTTTTTTCAACCAATATTCAACTAGGCGTTAATATTTTCTGTATTTGTATAAAATATCTCTTATTTAGCCTTTATTAAAGCGTTTATTTTAGCTCTGATATTTTTGGCGTTATCTTAATATCGGAAAATAATGACTAATTAAAAGGTATTTTTTAATTTTCAAAATGCTTTTTTAGCTTTTTTGAATTGTCGGAATCTTGCCTTTTTATTTTTGTCTAACGCCTTTTTTACGAACTTAATAAATTCGGTAATATATAAATAATAAATAATAAATTTTCGATAAAAATTTACGAAATTTAAAAATGCTTAAATATTATAAATTAATTTTGGCTTTAGCCATATTTCGGTAGTATCGACCCGTTAACGGTTTATTTCCAAGTTATCGGTATTAATTACAAATTCTGAAAACTTTATTTTTTTTTAAAAAAAAGAATTCGTATCTAAACTTTTTAATAAATAATTAATATTAGAATAACCGTTCGTAAACCAATTGAAAATACTTCGTATATTTCGTTTTTGCTAACCGAATAAATAATTATATTTTTTAGATATATTACGTATATATAATTATATAATCCAGTTAATATCTTATATATATAAACTTAGAACGCAACCGGCGTATTAATAACGCTAAATAATATAACCGTATATTTAAATTACCCGTATTATATTCGGGAAACGGTTTTTTATTGATCACTTTTTTTATTCTAATATAGTAATAATGTGAGAATACAGCTCCTATGAGGATGAGGCTGGTAGCTAACCAGCCACCGATCAGCCACCGACCTATTTATTAGTATAAATCCACCATCTGGCAGCTAATAGGAAACGCCAGATAGAAATAACCTAATACATTTACTCTTGGAATACGTTTTGCGATTGGTCGAAAATTACCTTACCCAGCTTATAATCATTTATTATCTTATAATTTTTTTATCTTTATTATAACAAATATCGCGATAATTATTAGAAATAAAATTCGACGACTATAAAACAAACTTAAGTGACTAGTTAAAGAAACCGCCGATCGGAACCCAACCGATAAACGATCGATTACGGTACGGGAATAGGCGAAAAAACTTATAACAAAGCTTTAACGAATAAAGAATTATAATCCTCGGAATCACGAATTATCTTATATATATAATAAGGATACGTTCCGATAACCGTTACTTAAACGGTTAAAAAACGGATATAATATAATAACCGCATTCCGGAATTTAAAATAAAAAAAGGCTAAACTTTTTAATAATAACTAAATTTTAGAAATTACTCCAATAATTAGATAAATAATAAGTAATAATATAGGTTAAAAAATCAAAATTTTATAAATTATTTACGATATCGTTATAAAAGCTTAAGGGCGATAAGCGAATACCGCATTATAATTATCCGAAGTTTTTCGGACACGTATTAATTAAAAAAATTAAATTAAAGCTATTATAAACATTTATGCCTCAAGGTTAAAGCAAAATATCTTTACTTATATCTAATAGGCTATAGGTTTTATGGACGTTTTTATTACAAACGTTTAATAATTATACCACGTTATGTTTAATTATTTTAATTACGAAGAAAAATAAAAATAAAAGATTTTTAGATTTTTATTAAAAATGGTTACGTAAATCTTAATCTTTTCGATAAGGAATATAAGAAATAATTTATAAAATTATAATAACGATTTAATCATTACTTTTGAACCTTTACGTTAAATAAACGTTTTTGGTTTATAAAATAAGGTTTGCGAACGTCCTTAGTCTAAAAAACGATTAGGATAATAAATATTTTGCTTTTAATTATTTTTATAAATTAATACTAAGATTACAAAATACCGTATTACGAAAAGGCATTAAGCTGGAATAGGTTAATTACATAGTAAATAAAGTAAAACGTTATTAAGACGCTTAAATAAAGAAAAAAAACCGATTATTTTCCGTTAAAAATATTAATAAAAATAAATTATTTTATTTTAACATTTTCGGGAAAAAAGATTTCCAGAACAAAATAAAGGCGTGACATAAAAATAATAAGGATTACGAGCGTTTTTATATTCGGAAAGCAAATAATCGCCGATTTAATTCCAATCGGAGTAAGTTTGTACGATTTAATATCTCTGATTTTTATAAAGACTTATTTAAATATTATAATTACAAAAAGCCAGGTTATAAAAATATAAATTGCAAACCTAAAAGGGATACGAAAACTTTATTATCCCGGCTATACGAAAACCGATTTTCGAAAACCGAATAAAACGTTATAATATATAACGATAAATTAGATTAGTCCTTAAATGTAAACCTAAAAAAGGAGCCGGAATAGGCGTATACGTTTAATATATTTCGGCTAATACTTATAAGATGTTAGGAATAAGGCTGCCTTTTAGAAAAAGGGTAGTTATTAAAAGCAATACGAAAGATATGGTAATATAAGTAAATATGGATACCGGAGTACAGGTAAATATTATAAGTAGAAAATTAGCGAAAAAGCTTAATCTTTAACCAGTTTCCGTAGATATTCCGGGCCTTATCGACGTTAACGGCGCGTATATCAAATGGTATAGGATTTGCGAGACTTTTATTAACATAATAAATAATAACGGGAACGAACGAAAATTTAAATAAATTTATTTTATAATATATTACGATTAAAAGATGTCCGAATTTGTATTATTTATACCAGGAATAAGTAGCTTAAACGTTTTATTAAATATAATTATACGTTAATGGCTATATAGATTACTGCAAAAGGTTAATAGGCTGAAAATTGCGAATTTAACGTTTTTCGGTAAGCAAGTTTATACGGTTAACTTAATAAGTTTAGCCGAAAAGCTAGATATCCCGAAATTCGGGGAATATGAGGAACAGAAAATAACCGACCTCCTTATATACCTAAAGAATTTCCGGCGAATAGATTCCGAAAAAGTAGGCAAAAAATACCTTAATTGCTAGGGATAAAATATACAATAAATTTAATCCCAGGGAAAACGCCTTTATTCGGCCCAATTTACTTTATTTTGGAAGCTTAAAAGAAAATATTCGAAAAGTATATTTAAAAAAACCTGAAAACAAGTTGAATATGTTATTCGAAAGCGGACGTAAGGGTACTAATATTGTTTATACTTAAAAAAACGGCAATTTCCGATTATACGTTAATTACAAGGATTTAAATTAAATATTAATAAAAAACCGATACCCTGTATTTTTAATTTTAAAATTAATGGATTACCTAAGGTTAATCAAGATATTTTCGGAAATTAATTTTAAGGATATTTATTATCGTTTGAAAATTAAAAAGAGTAATTAATAAAAAATTATTTTCCAAACGCGGTATAAATAGTTTAAAAATACGGTTATATTATTTGGCTTTATTAACGCATTAAGTCCGTTTTAAGCCTATACATATAAACTTTTAGCTTAATTAATTAATTATATATAAGTAACATATTTAAATAATATAATTATTTATTCAGATAGCGAAAAGGATATACGAAATATTTTTAACTAATTTACGACCAGTTATTATAATATTAATTATTTGCTAAAACGTTTAAATATAGAGGTTTTTTTAAAAAAAATAAGATTATTAGCATTTGAAATTAATATTAATAAATTAAAAATAAACCGTTAAAAAATTAATATGATCGAAATAAAAATAAACGTCAAATTAATTTATAATATTTAAATCTTTTTATCATTTACGAATTCATATCGAAAGTTTATTACTTATTATATGCGTATTACCGAACTTATTATTATATTTTTTAAAAAGGCATAGGATAAAAATAAAATAACAAAATTTCGATAACTCGAAAAGATTAAAAAATTATTCCGAAACTGAAAAAAATACTTTTTAATCGGCGATTATTTTCAGATATTAAAATAACATTAAAAATATTACGGTTAAAATAAATGCCATAATAAACGTTTTATTAAAAATATTGTTATAAAAGTTTGAAAAGTATTAACGCCTAATTATAAATTAATCGAAAAAGCTGAATCCAATCCAAAAACAATAAATTATAAGATAATAAAAATTATTAGCAATAAAAATATTTAAAATATTATTAATAATACCTTAGGGTATAGAAAAAAGTTTATTAATACTTATCGATTATATAGTATTAAAAATATAATAAAGACATTAGCGCGTAATTTTAAGGGAAAATTAACCGATAGATGTACCGCCTTACGTAATTTAATTTTGAAATCTAATACCAACTAGTCGTTATTAATCAGGCAAATATATTATTTAAACGTTTAGATTATATGTTAAAGAAAATTGCGTATAAAAACATAATCCTCACGTAATTCAAAAAATTCAGATTTACGAATAATAGGCCGGAAAACGTACAGAAATTAATTATAAATATATAACGCGATTTAAAATATTATAAAAAGGTAAAGGGCTTTATAAAAATAACGCAAAATTTGTTAGTTATAAAATTTCGAGATAACTTTCAGATAACGGAAATTTAAGTAATTATTATCCGCGTAAAAAAAGCGGAGGACTTTCGTTATACGATTATAAAGAATTTTCGAAAAAAAGGTAAAAAACTATATATATGTCGAATTTATCGTTTACAAATAATAATATAAATGCGAATTACAATAATAATACAATTAAGAGTTAAATAACGGTAAACGTAAATTAAGACCATATTATAATCGAATTTCGAAGAGTTTAAAAAACAAAATTAATATTAAGGTTATTATTTATAACCAGTATATTTTACATTTTTAACGAAGAACCGGGCCAAAAACGAAACGGTATTATAACCGCAACCTTTTTTTATAATTTTACGATTAGGTTCGAAAATTATAAATTAAGGACTTAAATATTATAAAATTAATGCGGATAACTAAATATTAAGGCGAAATAAAAGGAAAATATTTCTTAGATTTAAATAAAACTTTATATTATCGGGATAAATTCGTAATCCTATTATAAAGCGTTTTATAAAAGCAATTAATCAATTAATACTATAATAATTTAAAGGCAAAATATATGAAATATATCCATACGTTAAATTTAATAAATAAAAGATTTTACAAAGAATATATAACGAACGATATCGGAAAATATATTAAATAATATCCAAAAAATTAAAGGTATTATAAAATTACGTTATAAACTATATAAATAATTATATTCTTTATTAATATATAAATAACTTTTCGAAAAAGTCTTATTTAATTTTATTATAAGATTTTATAAAAACTTAGGTTTAAACGGGTTAAAATATAGCGTAATTCTGGTAATCGTTAATCGTTTTACGAAATTAAAACTATTTATTTTTTCGGTTAAAACCTTAATTACAACCAAATTAATTTATTTGTTTTACGATAAAATAAAATACCAATTAAGTATATCGGTTAAAATATTAACAATAAAAATAGGTTATTAAGGAATTAATTTTAGGCAAAATTTTATAAAAAACGAAAAATAAAACGGAGAATATTAATTATAAATTATTACTAAACCGATAAATAAATAAAACGTATTTATTAGATTTTAAAATCTTATTTCCGCAATTACGTTAATAAATATTAAAATATTAAATAAAGTTATTACGAAATACGAAGTTTATATATAATAGTATATAGAATGTATTTATCGGCCGTTTTTCGATTAAACCTTTATATAAATATTATTTAAAAATAATAAAATACCTTTTATAAAAACTTAAGAAATAAATATAAGGAATCAAAAAGCATTTTAAAAGAAGAACGGTTATTTGTTAAATAATATATAAATATTAAAAAAAGTAATAATAACCTAAAAAATATTATAATTAACGTTATACGCTTATAAAACATTAATTAAGACAATAAGTAAATTTATTAATTAAATATTTTAAATTGAAAAATGAAACAATTTATATATATTTATATCCGAATTAAGATTAAAAAGTAAATAGGTTTTTAGGTCTGTAAAATAACCTTTTCTATTAAATATTAATAAATATATAACATATTTCTAATATTTTCATAAGAACTATAATATAATCGGAAATTAGGTAATGTTTAAATAACGTTATTAAACTTAATAAAAAAAGGAAAAATAAGTAATAAAAAAAGGAAAAATAAGTAATAAAAAATTATTTATTATCGAAATAATTAATAGTAACGCAAATATTTAATTAAATACAAAGGTTAACTTATTAAAAACAATACGTAAAAATATTAAAAATATTTCGAATACGCATTTAAAATATTATAAGATTATAAAAAAAATAAAATACGTACATAAAAAATAGGACGATCTAGAAACCGTAAGATAATAATAACCTAATCAAAAATTAATTACCTAATAATTATAAAAATTACAAAAAATAAGTCCAAATAAAATTTAAATATTTATATTAAAACATTACTCAATTACAAAATTACTTTTAAGTTTTTAGTAAATTATAACTTTATCGTATACTGGTTCGAAACTCATAAATAACGTAAAAAAAATCGAATTTTTATTTCGAATATAGAATTTTATATTTAATTATTAAATTTTGCATTAATTAGGTTTAAATAAGTGTATTAAGGAAATTAATATAGAAATATCGTAAAACGATTAAAAAACATATAACGACAAAAAACAGGAACGTTTATTAAATTTACTGCGCGTAAAATCTTAAAGAAATTTAAACACGTTTTATTTTTACGAAAAACAGAGCCCAAATAATCGGAATATAATTTGTTATTAGTCGAAAATAAGGCGCCATCTTTAAAATGTTTAAAGTATTTCGGTTTAATAATAATTTTACTGGGTAAAGCCGTTTTTTAATTATAATTATTAATAAATATTAAGGTTTTAATAAAACATCGAAAAACGAGCGAAAAATATTTATAAGTAAAACTTATAATAATATAACGCCTTTCGAAAATTACTTTACTTATAAAAATGTATTAAAATTACTCCAAATTAGAAATTAATTACGGAATAATAAAAAAATTACATTATTTATAAAAAACGCTTAAATTTATAAATATATAAAAAAACGTTAAAACTGGACTTCCGCAGCTATAACGGATAATTAGAAATTAATTTTAGATATATTAAAAAAACGATATTCCTTAATAATAATCACGTTAAGGGCGAATTCGGCTTTGCGAAAAACATCAAATTAACAACCAACCGTAATTATATCGGAACATTTATATTAAATATTCGTAAGACGAACCTCTTCGAATTCGTCGATTAACTTTTAATTATCGGTACCGAATTAAAAAAAACCTTTGGGCGGTACCTTTAAAAATAATCGGAATTTAAATAAAAATTAAATAACAATATTAATAATATTAAAAATAATTATTTACTGTACGAAAACTCTTATAATAATAATCAACTATAACGTAATTTAAAACGTCTCGAGCTTATACGTAAACCGTACGGTACTCGAAATAACGTTATATTACGAAAACATAATACGGCTTATTACTTTTCGTAATATAATTAATATTTATTTTATCGTCGCCGTAAAAAAGAAAATATTAAAGGAAATCCTAATCGTTGTTAATATCGAAATTTTCTTTTTAGAATTCCTTACGAAACAAAAATATAGCGAACGGAGATTATACGCAAAATAAATAGAAAAGGCGAAATAAAATAAAGAAAAACGGAAGACCAAATAAAATATATACGTAAAAAAAATAGAAATATGGGCGCCAAAAAATGTAAATAAAATAGAATTAAAAAACGGATTAAAATACAAAACTAAGCGGAGCATAATTAATTACGTAATATAGTACGTATTAATAACTACGGTAACTATTCATAATATAATATAACGGGAAATCGTCGACAAATATACGGCACCATATTTGCGAAACGTATTATATCAAATTAATAATAATATTATTAAAAACTAATACTTTAAAAAGGGGGAATAATTATAAAAATATAACCCCTATAAAAATAAGGCTAATAACCGACCAAGCACAAATTAACCACCGACCCACTTACTAGTATAAATCTACTATCTGGCAGCTAGTAGGAAACGCTAGATAGAAATAACCTAATACACTTATTTCTTAGAATATGCTCTGCAACTGGTTGGAGATCACCTTATCTAGCTTACAGCTGTCCATTATCTTATAAATAAGTCTCCTTAAAATTAGATTTCGAAAATACCTTAATTAATCTTAGGCGATTTATTATTTTTAAAATTAAAAATAAAGGTTATCGATTTTTTATCGTTACCCGATTTAACCTTTTATAATTAATGTATAATTAGAAATTACCGTTTTTTAAATATAAATAATATGAGTATTTTTATATCCGCTTTTAAATAACGTATCTGTTTTATTTTTAGGTTTTTTCGAATATATTTTTCGAATACTTTGCGTTGAGTTTTTGAAATAACATAAATTAAATTAAATAAAGGTATTTTCTCTAAGATTAGGTTTATTATATATTTTACCTTAATAATTAAAAATGATTTTTCGTTCTTTTTTCGAAATATATTTGTTCCAAACTTTCTAGGTATGCAAAAATATTAATTATCTCTCGTTCTTATTATTTCCCGAATTCTTGAATATATAATTTGTCGGCTAAGCTTATTATATTAATAATATAAACTTAGTTGCTAGACAGCGTTAAATTTACAATTTTTAGCTAATCGAACTTTTGTAATAATTTATATAATTATTAATATATGGTTATATCTAAAAAAAATGCTTAATCTGTTTATTTTTAGTTTAGATAATAAAAAGTCGGGCGCTTTCTAGTTGCTATATATTGTAAAATAAAGTTTTTTAAACTTTCGTTTGTTCTTATTATTATTTATTATATTAATAGGAATTGTATAAGCCTTAGAACATGTAGTATACATGCTCTGAACGTCGATAAGGCCCGGAATATTTAGAAAAATTAATTAGAAATTAGGTTTTCGCGTTAATCTATTGCTTATATTATTTGCCTGTACTACAGTATTTATATTCATTTATTTTACCATGTCTTTCGTATTCTTTTAATAAATGCCGTTTTTTAAACAGCGGCATTATTTCTACTATGTTATAACTTTTAACCTAAATAAATTAAATATATACGCCTATTCCGACTCCTTTTTTGGGTTTACGTTTGGGAATTAATCTAATTTATCGATATATACTGTGACGTTTTATACGATTTTCAGAAGTCGGTTTCCGTATAGTCGGAATAACAGAGTTTTGGTATTTTTTTAAGTTTGTAATTTACGGTTTTATGGCCTAGCTTCTTATAATTATAATTCTTAAATAAATCTTTATAAAATCAGAGATATTAAATCATATAAGTATGTTTACATCGGACTTAAATCGACAATTATATGCTTTTCGAATATAAAAATGCTTACGGTCTTTATTATATTTATACGGTACCTTTAATTTGGGTTAGGAATCCTTTTTCTTAAAGGCGTTAAAATAAAATTATTTATCTTTATTAATACTTTTAACAGAAAATAATAAGTTTTTTTTGATTCTATTTTAGGCGTCTAAATAACGTTTTACCTTATTTATTTCATTATTAATTTATTTTAACTTAATATTTTTTCGTAATAAAATATTTCGACATCTTTATATTAATTTATAAAAATAATTAAAAACAAAACCTGTATTATTTTTATTATCTTCCGAATTACAAGCGTATATACACTTTATTTTATAAATTAAAAACTTATATTCAACGTAAAGATCTAACGGTAATTAATTAGATAATTATTATAATTCTATAACCTATTTCTTATAATTCGTATCGAAAATATTAGGATTTGAGTTATCTTTCGTAATAAACATTTATAAATCTTTTATTTTTATTTTTTTTCTAATTAAAATAATTAAACGTAATATGGTATAACCGTTAAATATTCGTAATAAAAACGTCCAGATTGCCCATGGCTGATTAAAAATAAATAAAAATATTTCGCCCTGATATTTCGGTATAAACTTTCGTAACAACTTTTATTTAATTTTTTTAATAAACGCGTATTCGAAAAAGTTCGAACAATTATAACCCAATATTTGTTTATCGGCCTTAAACTTTTATAATAATATCGTAATTAACTTTTAAAGCTTTATATTTCAATTTATATTATTATTTATTATTCGGTTAATTATCGGAACAATTTCGAACATTATTCCTTTTATTAGTAAATATTTTTTAAATTTTGGATATTATTAAAGAATTTAACATTTTTTACTTTAAATTTCGGGACGGAATTATTATGTTATATCCGTTTTTTAACCGTTTAGTTAATGGTTATCAAGACGTATCTTTATTATATATATAAAGTAATTCGGGATCTCGAGAACTATAATTCTTTGCCCGTTAAGGCTTCGTTATAAGCTTTTTCGTTTATTTCCGTATTGTAATGGATCGTTTATTAGTTGAGTTCCGATCGACGGCTTTTTCGACTGGTAACTTCGGTTCGTTTTACAATCGGCAAACTTTGTTTCTAGTATTTATTGCGTTATTATTTATTATAAAAATAAAAAGATTATAAAATAATAAATAGCTATAAGCTAAGATAAGGTAATTTCCGATTAGTTACAAAATGAATTTCAAAAAATAAATATATTAAGTTATTTTTATCTGGTATTTTTATTAACTGCTAGATAGTGGATTTATATTAGTAAGTCGGTGGCTGATCGGTGGCTGGTCGGCTACCAGCCTTATCCTTATAGGAGCTGTATTCTCACATAAATAAAATCGCAAACGTACACAATCCACTTATTTATGAAATGGCAAAAATTATAAAATATATTTTTTATGTTAGTTTTAAAATCGTAATATAATTAAAAAGAAATTACCAATTATATATCATTTTATAATTTCGAAAATAAGTAACAAAAGTCAATTATTAAAAACAATATTAGGTACAACAGTAATTGAAAAAAGTAAAGAAAAGTTATTGAAAAATAATTTGTTAAATATAATATTTAAAAAATGAAATATATATTGAACAAATACATCGTAGCTTTTTCCTAAATGTAAAGAGATTTACAACGTATTTATAAAATATAAAACAAATATAAAAAAGCTTGAAGTGCTTTAACAGTTATACCTTGTTATAAATCGGTCGAAAACGGTTTAAATATTGATAAAAAATTAATTAAATTAAATTTAAGATAACACCGACTACTAATAGTATATTAATAAAATTCTAAATATATAACATGGAATTTATAATAATTAACATAATAAATAACAATTATTAATTAGACATAAAATGAAAAAGGCCATAAAAGCGAAATATATTAGTAATCGGACGTTAATAACACACAATATATCTGGTAAAAATTGAACTTTTTATTTCACAATTAAATTTTTATTTTTTATTAATAAGTTATAAACATATGTTTAACGATTAAACGCAAAATAGGTTAAAATTTGTAGTATGTAAAAAACTAATGAACCAATATGTAGGGTTAAACGGCAAACTAATAGAATTAATCAGCTAACTTATAGTAAAAATGTAAAAGGTTAAAAAAAAGTATCAAAGTAAAAACGATTTTCGATTTTCGTTGACGTAATAATAAAGCGATTTGTTTTGGGCAAGCTTTTAGTATATCTTATATATTACGATTGCCGAAATTAACCGGAGCTATATTATCGTTATTAAATACTATCTCAATAAATTTAATATAATTATAGAGGTTCGGAATAAATTTGTCTTACTCAAATAAAATAATCTAATTTTTGAAGCCGATAATAACTGGTTAAAAATAATATAAATAATATTATTTTATTTATACGACAAAAATAAAATAATTATTTAATAACTGGTTTTATTTATATCAATAAATATATTTTAGTCCTTATGTTACAAATAAAAATTAAAACAATAATAAAACGGCAAAATAGTGAAGATAAACCGGCAAAAAAGATGTAATTTAATAATTTATATTCGAAACGTAAAATTTAGAAATAACGTAAATATTATACTTTTATAGCCGTAATTACCGAACGTTCGATATATTTAACCCCAAATACAATACGATTCTTTTAGCGTAAACTTTACAGAAATAAAAATAAGCATGTTTAAATAAAATTATTCGTTAACTAAATTACGCCAGTTGGTCGATATCGGGCTTAACTTAAGATATTAATTTCTAATTTTTATTTAGTCATACAGTAGTAAACAAATATTATTAAAAGCATATTTTAGAAAGTATTTCGAAATTATTTGGCAGTTAATAAGTATTTACGTAAAAGGACATAAAAATATATATATAACATTTTTTATGCTAAACGTAATAAATACAAAATTCCGCGTTCGTTTTCGACGAGTCGATAACGTAATAATATCGAAATTCAGATGAAATAAACCGATATAATACTAATAAGAATTCTCGAAAATCGATAAATTATCGTTAGCCTTTCGAGTTGTAAAAGGCTTTACCTAAGCGGTCTGCAATCGGTTGCCAATGAGAGTTTATTTTCTAGCTAAAGAGAAAAAAAAGGGAAGATGAAAATACAATTGTGTATGTTCGTATATAAGGCGCTGCGCTAATGCTGCTTGGTACCGGCGTTTATCCGGTGTTCCATAATAGGGCTTTATACAGCCCCATTATATTACCCCTTAATTTTCCTAAAAGGGGTTAGTTTATCGTAAGATTAGTAATTGCGTTAATCTTTAATTTCTGATTAATCCGAAATTCGGAAATTTGTCGATTTCCGAATTAAACCTAATTTGGGTAATTAATTGTGGGTTAATTATACGTTAAGTAAGCCTATATATAAAAATACGTTTACGTTTTTATCCGTTTTAATTTTTCTTTCTTATAATAATAACTTAATTCGGTAAGTTAGCTTTTATTAATATTTATAATAACATTTTTGTACGTTATTTCGCAGCGGCTTAAAAATTAATTAATGCGTTATAACGCCGCGAAAATGCCCCGTAAAAAGGACGTTTTTACGGTTTCGGGCCCTGTTAATAAGTTGGAATCCGCCAAAATTTTTCGTACGTTACGTATTTGCGTCGTTCTGGACGAATATCCTGCCTGTATTTGCGATATGTCTTATTTTACTTATGTAATTCGTTTTACTAAGAACTCGAACGCGTTTTATTTGAATTAACGAAATATATAATTCGTTTATATGTTATTTGTTCGTTATTTTTAAAATATTTATTATTATAAGCACAAAGGCGGTCTGTTATTAGGCTTACGTTAATTATAATTATAAATATTTCAAAATAAATATTTTTTTGGTTTTTTTGTTAATGTATTTTTTAACGTAATTTTTATGTAATTTGCAGATGTTTCCGAGTTTCGTTAAACGGTCGACGCGTTTTGCGAAATTATTTTTAATTATAATTACCGAAAACTTAATAAATTTGCTTTTTTGCGTATTTCCTATATTTTTTTTGTCGTTAACCCTGGTTTAACGGTTATCCGTACCTAGAAAAAGGCGGGTGCCTAAATTTTATATTTGCATTTTAAGTTTTCGTACGTTATTCGTTCCGAAATAAATTTACGCCCTTAATTTCTGATTTATGCGTTATTTATACGTAAGTTAGGCTGCCAGTTTTGCCGGTCCTTCCGCCTAACATAATAAAAGATATATTAAGTATGAAAATAATAAATCCCGTTATGTAAATTTTTTTTGCGATATTCCCGTATTTTTCTTATGTTATTTATTAATTTATGTTATAAATTAAATTAATAACCGTTAATAATTATATTGTTAATACTTTCGAAAATTTCGTAATCGTAATTTAGGCGGTTAAGAAAAAAATCCCAGTTTTACCGGAATTTGATATAAATAAGGCCGAATAATTACGCGTTTTGGGTACGTAATTTTCGTATAATATTAACGTTATAAATTCGAAAGATAAATTATTAAATTTATAAAGTTTTAAAAAATAATTAAATAATTTCGTAGCCGGCGTATTATTTTTGTAATTTTTAATTCTTTTTTAATATGCTTTATTTATAAATAGCAAAAACGCTATTTTAATATTTATTTGCGAATTATATAGAGCTATTCCTAAATAGTTTCCTTAAATTTTTTATATTGCTTATACGCCGTCCGGCTGGTATTTTTGGGTTAAAATTTTACCCGTCCGCTTTCGGGTAATATGTTGAATTTGGGGTCCGTTGTTAATGGTTGCATTGTCGTATTTCTTTCGAATTGTTATAAAGCCGCCGTATTTACGAATTTTTCGAACGGCTTTTAAGTTGGTTTTGCGTAATTTAACCACCTTATTTGGACTTGGCGTATAAAGCTTTTTTTACCTTTTTGATCCGGGCTTAAAAGATGTTTTCGATTTTGAATTCTAGTTTATTATTTTTTTTAAGGATAATGGAAAAAGGTTACGTATTTGCGTTAATTTGGAATGGTAAAAAGTTGGGGTTTGTACGCTTTAATAAATTAACGTAAAAACGGTTTTAAATCTTTTTAAGTATATTTAATTTAATAACATAAAAATTAATTATTTTAATTACCTGGTATTTGGTTTGGAATTACCTTAACTTTTTTAATGGCCAGAAAGTAATAATATTTTTTAAGGATAATTAAATTTTATCGCCAATTTCGTATCTTTCGGCGAGAAAACGACGTTTATTCGTTATTTTCTCCTAAGTTTGTTAAGTTGTTACTATTGCGGCTTAAACGAATTTCGTACTTTTTCGTAATTTCTTAACGAAATTATCTGTTTTTATACGTAAATTTTTTTTGGTTACCAAATTGCTTTTTATTTGGGGAATCGGGTTAACGTAATACTCATAAAATAAGAAAAAAGAAATTAATTTTATTAAAATCGTATCTTAATTATTAATAATAAATAAAGCCCCCAGGAAAAACTTATTTTATTTTTATTACGAATATGTTACGAAAATTTATAAATAAATTAATATCTTTTAATTAGCTCTTTCCGTAATATTATCGGTTTTTAGGTGGTATACGGTAAAAAGGTATTACTTTATCCTTATTAGTTCGCAAAATTTGATCTAGAATTTTTTTACTTAATTAATTCTTTTATTATTTGTAATAACCCTAAAAAAGGTATAAAATTTCCAATATATTTTTACGAATACCTCCGTATATGTTTTTATATTTATCGTACGTATTATTTTTAGAATTATTACCTTAAATAATTAATTTATTATAATTATCAAAAAATATAAGTCGTATTTAAAAATAACTAATAAATCGGTTATAAAATTAATCGACAATTCGTTATAAAATCGTTCGGAAACCGGGAATAATTTTAATAGCCCTTTTTTCTTATTTTTCCATACGTTTTTATGGCCGCATACGTCGTAATTCTTATAGAACTGCCTTACCATACGATATATACCCGGCTAGAAAAAGCTTTTCGAAAGTACCGTTATCGTAACCTTTTTACCTAGATAACCTATTATATAAAAATTATATGTATTTTGTATTAAGGCCGTTTTAAACGGCTTTTAATTTAAGATTTAAAAACGTTTCCGAAATTAAAAAAGGCCTTTAACGTTTAAAGTATATTTTGCGATTAATATTAATAATTTTAATTCCGTAAAAAAATTATGTTCCTTTTTTATAATAATCTTAATAATACGGTTATAATTTTTATTATGCTTTAAAATTGCGTTCTAAAACTTTTAAAGGTTTTCGTAATATTAAAATATTTATATTTTTCGAAATAACTTATTATTTTTAATTTTAATATTATTAATCGTTATTGCATTTTCGGCGTATTTCCAATATTTCGTAAATAATATAAATAATTATTTATCCTTTATTAATTAAAATTTTTATACGGTTTTCCGGTTATCGACATTCCTTATAAATATATTTTATTTTTTAAGTAAAAACATATCGGCCTTAATATTTAAACGGCCGGTACGGAATTCGAAATAAAAATTAAAATAAAATAATTCCTTTAATTATTTTATTTAAAGTTCGTTTAACTTTTTAATAATTATAAAATAATTTAGATTTTTATGGTCAGTAATAATTTTAAATAAGGTTATTACGCTGTATAACTTTATATTTTACGTTTTTAAATAATTTATTATTATTAAGAAGTCCTTATTATATATTTCGTAATTAATTTTAACGGGATTTAACTTTTTAAAATAATAAATAACCGGACGTAATATTTTCAATTTATCAACTTAAGATAAGTAATTTCTGCATATTACCCTTAAATAATTTGCTTTTAATACTATAGGTTTTTCGGGGTCTTATTATGCCAAAATCGGTTCCGTTATAAAAGCGTTTTTAAAACGTTTAAACGTTATTTCCTTTTTTTCCCCTAACGGAATAAGGTTCCTTTCCGGGTTAAGGCTACTAGCGGTACCGTTATATCCGCGTAATAAACTATAAAGTTACGGTAAAAATTTGCGAACTTTAAGAAATTTCGGATTTCCTTAAACGTTTTGGGAATTTCCTATTCTTTAATCGCGCATAATTTCTCGAGGTCTATTCGTATTTCTTTTCCGGCGTCTATAATAAATCCAAGATATTTTATCGTTTTTATGGCGAATTCGCACTTAAAGATATTTAAATTCAAACTCGCTTTTCTTAAGCAGCTTAGGACTTTTTTTACCTTTTACATATAATCCTTTTTAAATCCGGAGGAAAAAATAAGGATGTTATCCATATATGCTAACCAGAAAACGTCGAGGTACTTTTTTAGGACCTCGTTAACGTATCGTTAAAAGGTTACAGAAGCCTTACATAAGCCGAATAGTATTACTAGCCATTTATATAAGCCGAAGCGTATTCGGAATGCTATTTTTTATTTGTTTTTTTCTTTAATCCTAATTTTATGGAACGTTATTCGGACGTTTATTTTTATAAATTACTGCGTTTACTGTT
Organism: Monosporascus cannonballus; assembly: GCA_004154925.1. NCBI lineage: Eukaryota > Fungi > Ascomycota > Sordariomycetes > Xylariales > Monosporascus > Monosporascus cannonballus. The sequence goes on from QJNS01000025.1 coordinate 302,176, forward strand.
AAAAAATGCTTTTACGTTACGTATATAACGTTATAATGCTTTATTTAAAGTTTTTTCAAAATTAAAAGGTAATTAAGGTTATTAATAATATATACGAATATTTTAATTTTGAAACCGTCGATATCTGTTTTTATGTATATTATTTTTTTAATTTCTCTTTATCATTATCGGCTCTTTTTTAAGCTTTTTTTAATCCGCATAATTTTATTAAAATATGCGGTAACCGTAAGCGTCTTACGAACGTTTTGCTTATTACGGCAAAATATTTATATTTTTAATTAATAAAAATTTTACAAAGTTTTCTTAATTAATATATATATCAATAGTAAATAAAATACCGTCCATATTTTGTTTTATAATCTTTACCTCGGCCTAAGTCGCTTTTCGTTCCTAAACGCGCCGATATTCAGGAATTATTTTTTTCCCTTTTTGCTTTCAAATTCCGACTTTTCGTTTTTGTACGCTTTTAACGAATTAATCCTTTTTGCGGTTTTTTTGTTAATAAAAACGGGCAGCAGTTTGCCCTGCAGTTAAAACGCCTATAACGCAGGCAAAGGCCTTTCGTTTTGCGGACGTTCCGTTTTTTTTAAATTATTTATCGCGCGTATTGCTTTGGCGTTAAGGGTAAAATTTAAGGTCCTTACTTTTGCCGTCCTACTACCGAAACACCTATTATGTTTATATCGCCATCTGGGTTATTTTTCGCTTAGTTATTACCGTTTAACTAAATTATTAAAAAATTGTTCGTTTTTTTTGCTGCGTTATTTCTTTAAGGCGTCCGGCAATTTTCATTACCTTATTTACCTATATATTATAACTTTTAGGGAGGTTTATTAAGATTAAAACTTAGGTAAACTTTTTATTTAATCCTTTTTTTAAAAACGTAAATTTCGTTTCCGTTAACCAGATAATCCTTTCCGTATTTATTAACGTTTTTTAAATAAAGGATAAAATAACGAAAGTTTTGCGTTATCGGCTTATTTTAAGTTCCGAAAACGCTTAGTTATTTTTTCCTTTTTATGCCGATCATTATATTATTTACATAATATCTAAAAAAAACCGACGGAATTATAAATGCTATTTAGGTTTTCGATAATATAATAAATAATAACCGTACGTTATATGTTAATTTCGAACTTTTCGTATATAACGTAAAACTGCTTATAAGCTCCTTTTACGAAAATAACGTTTATCTCGAATTTATAAATTATGGATACGTACTATCTGAAGAACTTCTTTTTTGTTCCGTCAAACTTCTCCGGCCAAAACAGCGGCTTCCGTTTGGCTTCTACTGTTAATTCGGTCGCTTAAACCATTTCTGCGAAATGGCCTAATTACGTTTCCGATTGTTATTAAATTAAGAAAAAATCAGTATTCGTAAGGGCTATCGCATTCCGAATTTATAACTGAATAATAAACTTTTATTAAATAATTAAACCGTTTTTAAGTTATTCGGCCGTTTATATTAACTTTTTATTTGTCTTATGTTATGTTTCTATATACCTATAAAACTAAGTTACCTTTTTTTTATTTTCTTCAAATTGATAACTTATATACTACTTTATAACCGCCATCGAACTTATTAAGGTTTCCGTTATAACGCTAAATATCCTCTCTAACTTTAGGTCGATAAGGGCCCTTTGCTAAGCCCCTTAAAAAACGTTCGAAAATCTTAATATCTAATCCCGAACGTCTTTTGCTCTGCTAAATAATAAGCTAGAAAATATGTAAAAGGTTTTACCTAAGCGATCTGCAATCAATTGCCAATAAAAATTTATTTTCTAGCTAAAAAAAAAAAGGAAAATAAAAATACAATTATGTATGTTGGCATATAAGGCGCTGCGCTAGTGCTGCTTGGTATCGGCGTTTATCCGGTGCTCCATAATAGAGCTCCATACAGCTCCATCACACAAGTATAATTAAAAAAGCCTAGGATATAAAAGAATTGATATTAAAAAAAATATTATCGTAACTAAATATCGTAACAGCAAATGGTCGAAAGTTAAAAAAGAATATATATAAAAAAGAAAATAAATAAAAAGAATATTTAGCAATCGTTAAGTAAAAACATAATAGATATAAATAAAGATTATAAATAAAATATTTCTAAGAAAAAATATTAATATAAGGATTAATAATATCTCGATTGAAAAATATTTACCAACCGGCTTTTTATTAACGACGTCGCAAATAATAAAAATATAAATTTATTAAACGTTAATAAAATAGATATATTTTATAATAAAACTATAGAACTTAAGACTGCATTAATTATAATATGATATATAATTAATTATAACTGTTAAAGACTACTAATTAAGTGAAAGAAAATAATATAAATAAGGAATTACGAAACGTACTGCTAAATGTCGGCGACAAACTATCAACTTATATAAAATAATTATAAAATTCTATACCGGAGCAAATTGGTATATAACCTATACCGAAACTCATTAACGTATTTCCTTTTTGAAATAGTTTGCAATTATTGAGTTATTATCTTGCTTACATATTTATTTCTTTATATTAAGGCGGTAAATAAATTTTCGTTTCTAATTTCTAAATGTTTTAAATAAAAATTATTTAAAACATTTAAAAAAGTTATCGTTTAATAATAATGCTTAACTTGATAATATTATTATATCGTTAATTAAAATCCAAATTTGCGTTATTTTTAAATTAAAGTCGATGGAAATTTATATTATTATTTATTTTTGTAAATACTGTTTTAATATTATTTATATATATTAATATTTATTAAATAAAATATTTTATAAAGAATCGAAGTTTCTTTATTTTTTCAAGTTTTCGTATTTAATATTATGAAATAAATAAGAAAAGTAAACACGTTTTATTTTTATTTACCGATATTAAATCACGTATAGTTAAAGAATTGTTTTTTTAAAATTATTGGAAAATTAAAAAGCAATATTATTTTTAAGATTATAATAATAATGAAAATATTTTATATTATTATTGTTTTAAAACCCTTTTTAAATAAGGCCGAAATTTGATATTACAATATGAACTATTTATTTAAAGAAAAAAACTAACAATGATGTTGTTTTAACAAATTTATTTATATTTGTAATTTATTTTTCTTTAAATAGATACTGTTAGTTTATTATTTAAATATTTAATTTATAATTTGATAAAATTGGAGAATTGTTTTAATGTTTTTAATAATAAATTAAACACAGTCTACGAAGGTAAAACCAATTTCGAAATACGTTAAGTGTTCGTATAAGAATAAAACAATTTAATACCTTGAATATAAATATTTAAAATTTAAAACATTAAAACTATTGGCTCAAACTTTAAAAAGTTTATGATTAATAATATGTTACGTTTAAAGTATAAAAATTATATTCGTATGCATATTTTTTAAATATTTTCGAAACGTAAATTATAAAACCTAATTCTTTAATTGTTTCAACCCATTTCGTAAAATTACCTTGATTATTTTATAGTTTATAATAATTTTCTAAAAATTCTTATAGTTAAAAACGCATATAGTATGTCATTCTTCGCTTTTTTAAATTCTGTTTTTTAAAACCAATGTTTCGACTTATTAAAAGTTTTAAATAATAAATTTATAAATATTATAAATTTTATATTTAGAAAAGTAAGTAATATAACGATATTAAAACGATCGTAATAAACGGATTTACGAAATATTAGAAATAATATATCGAAAAAAAGTATTGAATTGAAAATATTTTTTTTATATATTAAAAGGTTTAAAGGAAAAAAACAAACGGAAAAATTAAAAGTTAATAAATAGAGGTTTTGAAATAATACTAAAATATTCTTTTTAAGTTTTTAAATTAAAATAATGAAAGCATAACATAATTATATAATATAAACTCAAATTACGTGTATAATTTACTTATCTTGAATGAAATATTTATTTGATAATTAAATATTATTTTTATTAATATAATTCCGTTATAGTTAATACGAGTATTATAAACCTGAAGTTCAATTGATTTCAAATTTAAGTATATAATATATAAATATATTCGTTAAAAAAACGAAAAACAAGAAAGGGAATAGCGAATATTTAAAATATAACCCAAATTTATATCGGATATACCATAAAATGTTAAGTTTTCTATAGTTATTAAATATAAATGCCGGAATTTGGAAATGTTATTATTATATATAACGGTACCTTTAATAAGATAAACTGGTATAACTTAGAAAAAAACAAGTATTTGTTTTACTTATAAATAAAACGTTTATAAATAAATTATATATTTCTCAATATTTGAGCTGAAAAGTTTTATTTTTAAAAGACTTAAAGCCTGAATTAATTTTTATAATAGTTATAACTTTTTAAAAATTATAAATGATGTTAATCCCGAATATAAAGATATAATAAAAAATTAATTAAAAGGTTAAAAATCAAAAGTACTAAAACTTACAAGTAAAATTAATTTGATCGTAAATCTATAATTTTTAAAAATATCATGTTGTTTAAAAAGCCAATTTTAAGAAACTATTCCAAGAAACGTATTCTAATAATGAGTTAAAAAATCAGTTTATTAAAATATTTATAAATTATTTGTAATAAAAGAATAAAACATCAATGAAACTCTTTAGAAAATATATTGAACGAAATCAATAAATAATTTAAATAATTTCTTTACATTTAAAATCAAATTCGAAATCCTTAAAAATAAAGTATTGTTCGGTAATTAGTAAAAATATAAACGCAAAGATTTTAATGACAAAAAAAGGTTAAAATATTATAAATACTTATTAGCAAATATAAAAAGTTATAAAAAGGGAAAACTTTTAATAACCTCGAAAACAATAACGTTTATTTCTTAAATATTATTATAATTTACAAAAATAGCGTAATATATTTTACTTCAAATCGAAATTTAAAAAAAGTTATTTATATATTGTTATTATTATAATATAAACTAAAATAACACTATAAATTATATATATTTTTATATAATGATTATTATACTAATATTATAAAAAACGCGGAACGTTTTGGCGTTATATTAGATCAATTTAATATTTATAGAAATTATTTAAAGATTAAACTGCCTAAATGTTACGACCTGACAAGCCTAGACATGCGAAAACGGTTACAAGGATAAGTATAATCGAAGTCACTTTATAAGCTATGTAACAATTAATTACTAATACGCCCGTAATTACGAAAAAAACAATTATAGAAAATTATAATTACTATAGATAACGTAATTAATTATTAATTAATAAAAGTATAAAAAAGATATATATATTTATATTTTGTATAAATTTCAATAATTTTAATTTGCAATAGAATATTAATATCCGAAACACCCTTAGCATCATAAAATATAACTAATTATTACATTTATTATTTAAATTTTTGCGATATTTCTATATATAAAAACCTGTACGATTTACATTTAATACTTAATTAAATTACGAAAACCGTTATATGTTCCAAGGTCCTATTTAGTAATATGGTTAAATTTTGAATAATATCCTTTTAATTATTATATCGATTAATAATTAAAAAACTGTTTTTGCAATAAAAATTTAATTTCGATATAAAATTATGGAATTCAAGGGTTGAATAAAATAATATACGTCAAATCTAATACAAATAAATATATTGAAATGTAAGCTGAAAAGTTTTGTTTTTATAAAGAAAAAAGTAATATGTAGCGTTTTCTTAGTTAAGTAAAAATTTACTACAAATTTGAGAAATTCGAAAAGCTAGCGGACAGAGTTTTCGCCGTTACAGTTTTCTAACTGAAAAGGTTTTTTGATTAATGTAAACCTATAACAAACACTATTTAAAATATACTAAAACCGATCACAAAGTATTTAATAAAAAACCATTTTAGGATTATATTAATTTCAAAATTAAATTAAAGGGTAATTTTAAGAATTTCGAATAAAAAGACGGATATATAATAAATCTTATAGCCAAAATAAAATAGAACAACGATAACGAAAATGCTTATATCGATATATTTTATAAAAGATTAAAAAATAGTAATAAAAATAGAATTATTAAAGTTAAAATTTTAAAGCGATATATTGCCGAAGTTATTAAAATTAAGAATAAAATATATAAATGCTATATAAAATAAACAAAATTTCTAGAGTGTAAAAATTAATCGGCTAAGTAACATAAAAACCCGATATATTATTTATATCTTATAATGTAGCCGTAAACCTTATGAGATTTAGAACGGTTTAACATAAAAACAAAAGTTAAATTAAATATTAGAACTATAACAAAATGTAATATTATAAATGTACTTATAAAAACTCAAAAAGTTACAAGAAAATAATTAAGTACTTATACGTAGAAAATAATTTCAAAGTAATCAATAGAATATTAATATAATTATTAATAACATTTACACCTAATATAAATAAGAGTTATCGCAATAAGATCTCTGACGCGAAATATGAAAGACCTAGAAATTTACCTAAAAGATATGCGAAATTTAACAATACGATTTAAAGAAGTAAGTAAAGAAACACTAGAAATGAATAAAAAAAAGTTTATTTTGAAATTCCAGATCAATATAATAAAATATACGCCGTATTTTATCAACGACAAAAAATATCTAATATATAATAAATAAAAAGAATTTATATATTAACCAAATATAGGTATATATAGAAAAGAATATAATTTTTCTAATTAAGCGGAAAGTAATAAAATATATAAACGGTAAAATCGATATTTTGAAATCGTTACCTTATAAAACAATATAGATAAATAAGCAACTTTATATAATTAACGAAAAAAAAACAAATGCTTCTAAGAAAGAAATATGTTAATATTTAATATAATTATTAATTCCTAAATAACAATAATTCAATATATCATAGAAACCTTTATTAGAAACATATTACGGAATTTCGATTTCTAATTAACATTTATTATAAATCTTTAAAAAGGATAAGATTAAAATAATCGATAATTTACTCAGAATTATTATTAAGGAAATAATAAGATACAAAAGCCTTAATAAAATGTTATGTATTATACGAGAAAATAATATACTTAATAAAATAAAGAACTATAAATTAATTAAAGAGATTAATATAATTTAAAAGGCAAATATGATAGTAAAACTAATAAATAGAATAATTAAATATATAATACAAAAGCTATATATAAAATTCGATATATTTAGAAAAGAATAAACAAAGGTTATATATAATAAATTCGAAAGATGGCGAAATTTGATAAAGTTAAAAGGTCAAAAAAATTCTAAATATAACGATACATATTATTAATAATTTCATTGTTTTAAACATACAGAGTAAAACGCACTAATATATCTTATGAATAAATTGAAGAAGTTTAAACGGATATTGTAATATATCGAATATTATTAATAATTTTAAATTATTATAAAAATCTAAGTTAAAACCCTATATAGTTACGAATACGGAAGGTTCAAATTTCGTTGAGGATAATAAAGGAATTTAATACGAAATTAATTATTTCTAAATATTTATTTAAAAAAATATTACTAAACAATTGATTTCGATATCTTTTTATTCGAAAATTACGATATAATTTTAAAAAAAACTATAATTATATTATTATAAACTCTTAATTAACGAAAAACTCAAATAAATAAAACATGTTTTATATTTTACTAAAGAAACGAAATATAAAATATTAAAAACTATAATATTTGATTACAAATGACGACAAATATAAATCTAAAAATATAATCAATATTTCTTTTAAAAAAGAACTATAAAATACAGAACAAATAAACATTAAAAAACTACGATCTGATTATTATTTTTATAACATTTAAATAATTAAATAACGATTTAAAATTATAAATTTAATGAAAACGAATTACGCGTTTTCAAAAAATACATAGAAAATTGGTTACAAAAAAAGGAAATACGATATTCGAAATTATTCGTAAAATACCCTATATTTTTCGTACTCGAAAAAATAACGAATTAGGATTTATAATCAAGTATCCATAATTAAACGGTATTATTATTAAAAATTGAATATTATTACTATTAATTTTCAGGTAAAAACTCGACTGTATAAAGTTAATTAATTTATAAAATGAAATTTTAAAATAAATATAATTTGGTGAAAATTCAAGAAATACGTATAAAATAAAGTTTAAAACAAAATAAGGATGATTTAAATATTCAATGATATTAATAAGATTTATAAATATATTAATATTGTTTGAATAGATAAAAATTTATATATTACGAAAAGGTTTTAAAATTTTTATTGTATATTATTTTGAGAATATTTTTATTTATTCGAAAACTAAAAAACCACAAATATAATACGTTTATAAAATTTTTTAAACTTTTTTAAATATAGAATTGCTAATCAATACGAAACAAAAAGTAATGTTACAAAAGAAAGATAAAGTATATTAAAATATACTAGAATAAATCTCAAAAACATTGCTATACTTATAAAATCAGAAACGTGAATTGTAATTATAAAATTTAAATGCTTTTTAAATTTGTTAATTATTTTAGAAACTCTATTTACAATTTTAATAAAATTACTATATAGTTAATTAATTTGACTCAAAATATTTTAATAAAGGTTATAAATAAAAAAATGTTTGATAAAATCAAAAATATAATTCATAATAAGTTAATATTAATTATATTTTATTTAATACGTTTTGTTAAATTAGCAATCAATATTTTAGATTAGGCGTTAAATAGAGTAATTAGATAATAAGATACTTAACGCAATTTATATTTCATTATGTTTATTTTCATGTAAATTCAACGCAACCAAATTTAATTACGCTATTTCAAATAAGAAATTTATAATTAATATTATAATTTTATGGAAATTTAAATTTGTTTTAAAGAAAATATTAATTAACTGGAGATTTATACGAAATATTAAACTTTTATCCGTTTTATTATGATTAAAAAATTACGGAATAATAATTATAATATCTAAAATATAACGAATCTTAACTTGTTATTATTTACAAAAACGGTTTAAAAAATAATAAATTAAATTTTTTAAATCAATAATTAAACCTTTAGAAACTTTTGATTAATATTAATTATATGATTTTCTCTATTGTTTTACAGAAGTAGTTATATTCATATTAAATTGTAATAATACGAGTTATATTATATGTCATATATTAAGAAATTAAAGAGTAAAGAAATAGTTTATTAAAATATAACAGAAATAATTTGTAAAGCCCTGAAAAAAATGAATTATACACAATATATAAAATATAGAAATATTATTTATAAAGATACTTAAGAACCTATAAGACCATAAATAGTTATAAAATATGCTTTATGTTTTTAAAATAAAAATAGTAATTCGAAAAGCATAATATACGTACATTTTTTATAATAAAATTAACATATAAAAATAAAGGTTTTACGAAAAACTATAATTATTATTGGTTCTAAAAAATGTTTAAAACTTTATTATTATATTGTTTTTATACAAAAGGTTAATAATAAAAATATAATATGATAATATTTTTTTAATCGTTAATAAATTTATGAAAATACTTTATTTTTTATATTATTAAGAAAAACATATTTCCTATAAACTTTTAGTAAAGTTTTATAATAAAAGTCAGTTACAATATAAGTTATTTAACATATTTAATTTTTAAATAAACAAATAAACGAAACCGTTAAACAAAATATTGAAAATATAATTTAAACATCTAATTAATAACGAAGCAAATACTTTATAGTATTAAATATTATTAAAATATTTAAACGATTTTAATAAATGTGAATTTTAATTTTATATTTAATATTTAAAAAATCGCTCATAACGGGTTTATTAATATTAAAATAATAGCTGCGTTAAACTAATCTAAATAATTATATCGAACAATAAAACTAAAATTAAAATTGATATATTACTGAATATATAATTATTATAATTAAAAAGTAATTAAAAAATAATTTATTTTATGATAAGAATATTTAAATAAAAGACTTTAACAACAAATTCGATTTTAAATCTATTAATTTATATAAAGTTATTCACAAAATTTAAAAAAAGTAATTATTACTTAAACATTTAATTTAAAATTAATTTTATTTAGTTTTTTAAATTCTTTTAAATAAGTTAATAACAAGTTTTATTAAGGTTTATAAAGAACGAAATAATATAGGAGTAAAAAACCAAAAAATATACAAAATAAGGGGAATCTTTATTATACGAAAAGAAAACGGATTTATCTAGTATTTAATTAAGTAAAAGAATTGTTCAAACTTCGAAAATATTTAAAAATGTATTAGAAAACTTATTAACGTCTAATATTTATTAAAAGGTTTTTATTAATAACGACGAAATTATTAGATAAAGTATATTAATTAATATCGATGAAAAATTAATTTATTAAAATAAAATCAGATATATTAAAGGGAATAAGAGTTTACGTTAACACAGTAATAACGGCCTTAACGATAACTTATTTTTCTATTTATTTTTTTTTAAATTTATTTAAATATTAAATATTACCTTATATTATTATAGCGCCTTTAAAACGAATCAAGGGTTTTATTTACGTAATTATATAAATCGTATTAAACTCTTATATATTCTTTCTTAATATTAACGTTATATTTTAAATCAATAACGTTAAAAATTTAATAACTATTTTTTATTTAATGTCTTCTTACATTTAAAACGTATATACTTATAACGAATATTTCGAAAAAAGAAGAATAATAAAATACTTATTATATTTTAAAATCGGCTGTGGATTATATATTTCTTATATTACGAAATATGTTTTATATTTTTTTTGTTTTATAGACTTTTCAAAAAATACTCAAAATAAGATATAATTTTAAAATCAATTATTTCAAAACGTTTTATCGGATTGATATGATAAACAGTAAAAAAAGAGATTTGCAATAAATGTTGGAAATACAGAAAGCTATATTAAAAATGATAATTATTTATTTAAAAACTCTTAAAATAAAATTTAAAAAAAGGAAATTATATAACGATTTAATAAACTTCGACTTACGAAAACAGTTCTAACGATAAAAATAATAGAACTTACAACTTTAATTACGTAATAAATCATTATTAATATATCCTTAATTACAAAAGAATAATAATAGTAATAAAAAGTCAAAATTAATATAAGTAATATAATTAGTAATAATTAACGTACCACACAAGCATCCTAGATGCATAAGCATCCTGGATGATTTTTGGCACTTCGTAATAACAAATTCAAATAACTTAATAATAACATATTGCATCAATTAAAATTAATCGGATTCTTGTTCGCTAGACGTATCTATAACTTCTTCATAAGTACGCGTATTATGCCCGGGCTTGCCGTAAACGCCATATTTCCGTTCCTTTATTTTAACCCTTTTGCGACGACCCCCTTCAGTTATTGTTGGCTGTATTTTTTTATTACCCCCTTTTTTTTGGGCCAGAAAAACTTATCCCTCTTATATAATAAATATTCCTCCTTTTTGAAAACGTTTATTTTTGGTTTTCCGACGTTTGCTTAAAATATAATTCGTTTCGCGTAATTAAGTAACTTTTTCCTAAAGAAAAGCATTTTCAAACAAAAGTAATAGGTTACTTTTGGTTAAAAGATTAACCGATTTAATTATTTTTGTAAGCGAGCTTTTTTGATAATTTTTAATTTTTTTTCCAAATAACGCCTTTGTTTTATTATTTTGCGGATAGTTTTAGGGGTTTTTGCTAAGGGGGAAATAAAACCAGCAAAAGTAAGCAAGGAGATAGTCGGCATAAGGACAATTAAATAAATATTTAATTCGGAAAAAACGTTATTAAAATCGAATAAAATAAAATTAACTTTTGCAAATCCAGATTTAATATTATCGGACGTTATGGCAATTTAAAACGTATTGTAAAAGCCGGCGAGAAAATCTTTTTTGTTAATATAGGTATAATAACGTTATATTAGGTTTTCGATATATTACGAATAAGCGTATTTCAAAACAGAAAAATAAAATATATTAAAAGGTTAAAATTGATGCAAAAAATACGCGGATATATAAAACGTAATAATATCGTAATTAACGTAATATTTTTCGAATTTTATCGAATAATAATTTTCGTGGCCATCGAGGATAAAAAGACATTTCGAACCGATTGTACGCGTCCAAGTATATTTATTAAAATATTAAATCCATTTTAAACCTAATTTATTAATTATCCAATTATTATTATTTAATATAATTTTCCAATTAACTGCTAACAATAAATTATCGTAATACCAAAACCTAAAGTGATTTTTCCCCGCCATAATAATAAATAATGGAATAGCCTAACCTTAAGAATTAATAACCTGGATAATTATAACTTATTTTTTATTTCCTTATTACGTTTATTTAAGTTTTTTATGTTTTTCGGCACTGGTAATTATTATATTTGTTACCATAAGAAACCTTATCAAAAATTTAATTTCGTCGAAGTTATAAATGTTTTTTTTTTTTGCGATACCGTATTTTGCAATTATAATCCGAATAAGTTCGAATTACTTGCGAAATATTTCTGGATTTTCGCATAAAACCTGTTAATAATCGATCTTCCGATTTAAACGCATTTAGAATTTTTTTTGCCGTCGAACAAAATTTAACGCCCAATTAATCCCGACTCGTATTGTACTATGTTGGGCTAATAACAAATTCGCCATATTTTTAACATATTGGAGCCGGATAGAAAACGTTTGCGTATCTAGGTTAAGGATTCGTTCAACAATCAATTTTTTTTCGGTCGGCGTTAATTTTCGCAATATGGCTAAATAATCGCTTTTGGAAAATATACCGGTATATCGCGTTTGCAAAGTAAATCGGGGGACTTCATAAATAAAACTAAATTTCGCATAACTAAGTTTCGGGTTTTTTTTTAACTTAAACGACTAAGTTTATTCTCGTTTTTTTTGTAAGCCGTTCCATATTATTGGTATTAAAAAATGGATAATTAAAGTTGGGTAATTGGGATATGTTAAAAATTATCCAGGATGTTTATGCATCCAGGATATTTATATGGCACGTTAATAGATTTATTAAAATATATATGTATAATTATTATTTCTATAATATAAATAATAATAATAAATAATAAAATATTATTATTTAAAAACTTTTTAATATTGCGAAACCTAATTAGTTCTTGTATTTATTGTTTAAAATTTTATGTTATTTTTGTTAATATAAATCTGTACAACTTAGGTTTAATCGTTAGTTAAAGCGCGAAAGCAGTGGTGTCAAACTTTAAAAAGATTTAGATAAATACTTTTTAAGTATCTTATTAAAAGAATGATAAAAGATATTAAAATATTTTAAAAAAAAATTATAAAGTGTGCAAAAAAATTTCGTTTATATATATTAAATTTAAATTAATTTCTTTAAACTCAAAATTTATATATAAATTAGATAAATATAAATAGTGAAGGTTTTGTAAATAATATATTTATATATATACTAATTTTCTACAAGGTTAACTGAATTATTAGCACATACGTTATTACATTTATAATTAAATATTTGCGAATTAGTATAATTATAATAATTAAGTTTAAGTCTAAAATTCGTTAATTCGACCTAGTATAGGTTGTTTAAATATTTTACGCGTAAAATAAACTCTCTTAATACATATTTGCTGAAACGGTTTTAAAAACAAGAGAATATACGTAAATTCTAAATACGTTTTATATTGAGTAAAAGATTTACTTTTGTTATAATATTATAAATTCTATATAACGTTATTAAAATTAAGAGTTATATTATTTTTAATAAAGCTTTAATTATTTTACAACGAGTGATATACGTTTATCTTCATATTTTTTATAAACGTTTTATTGTTTTCTTATTATCGAAATTATTAAAATAAAACTAATAGAATTATTTTAAAATTGACAAAATGATACGAATTTAAAAATTTAAAAAGAGGTTAATTCATTTTTGAATATTCGAATAATCTGAAATAAATTAAAAAGAACTGATTTTTAACGCATAATTCATAAATCGAAAAACAATTATTCGTTTTGAGCTAATAAATAAGGTTTATATTTTTAACGTTTTTAAAAATAAAAAAACATCATTACAAAAACCTTTACAAAATAAATAAAAACAATTCTTAAAACTAGGTAAGTTTGATTTTATAAATAATAATAGTAATTTGTTAAAATATGTCATTGATTGTTTTTTTATTATTAAAACTTTGTAATTAACATATTACTAAAATATATTAATATAATAAACGAAATACCTTGTTAATTTGTTATGTATATTTTTTAAAAATTATATTTAAAAATATAAATTAAAAAACTGAACTTTTTACAATTATTAAAAACGGATCGTTCGTCAATACTTTCGAAATACCGCAATTTTTCTAAGACTATATTATAATACTTTTTTAAAAACCCCACATATATAACAATTAATTTATTAAATAATAATAATAGTATTTACAATTTAAATTAAATTATTTATATTAAAGTATACTGTCAAAACTTATACTTTTAAAACTGTTTATTATAATACTATAATATAGTTAAATAAAACTTAGGACATTTTTTAAAACTTATTTATAATAATTAATTTATAAATAACTAAAAAACGAAGGAATAGTATTAAATTATATTATATTGAGATTTATAATTTATAAAACTTTTAAAAACAATAAGGATATCATTTAACGTACGCTATTTACATATAATATAAACATTTTCAAGTTATATTTCACATATCTTAATTTAATATTTAATTTATAAAATTTACGACAAGTATTACCGGGAAATAACAATAATGAATATAATAAAATATATACTTTTATTATATTTTAAATTTCTTTATTAATTTCTTTAATAAAATTAAAAAATATTATTATTATTACTGTTATTAATTTATCAACAAATTCAGGGTTTTCTTAATTGAGATAAAATTTACATACGTATAATAACTACATTTATAAACCCAAATATGATTACCGATATAATAAATGCAAATATCGGTTATTCTTTTATTACTTTTATTTTTTTAAAAAAGAAATCGCGTATAATGACGCGGATTTTACGAATGTCTTAATATACAATTAAATTTCTCTCTAAAACGCATAAATAAAATAATATAAATCTAAAATCATATTACGAAATTATGATGAATTATAAAAACCATTATTAAATATATAATAAACAGTTAAACGAGAATTAAGTTGATTAATAATTAATAAAAAGAATTTCAGAAATTAAAAAATTATATATATCGAAATATAAATATGTTTCGAAACATAACGTTAATTATAATTGCTTACGATAACATCTAAATAATTGCCAATATTTATACTCATAAATACGGAACGTAAATACCCTATACAAGATTCGGTATAACGCGCGTTATGTGCTAAACGTATACGTTAATAATTAACTGCCGAAATAATAAACGTAGGCGGAACGAGCGATATAAAAGATCTAAAGGCGGCAAAAACAAATACACATGTAAATGTTACGAGCATAAAAACAAATATAAATACAGTTACGGCATATATTATAGCGGTATCGGTATCAACAAGTACGGCGATAGTATTAATGTACGTATAGCTTGTCTTACAAATATAAAGAACGGCCGTTAATTATGCGACGAAAACGTAATAAAATATTTTATTACGATTATTCTTAATAAATTTACCAAACATTGTGTAAGAACAAAATATATTTACGTTATTACTAATATTATTATTATTAATGTTTATAATTAATACGTAATATATATTAATATATTTTACTATAGAGAAAATGTATATAATATATAAAGAAAACTTAATAATAATAATAATAATAATAATAATAATAATAATAATAATAATAATAATAATAATAATAATAATAATAATAATAATAATCATCTTTATATTGAATACGCATATTATGCTTATTTTGCCCTAATTTAAATAATTTATAAAACTATTGTACGAACTTATAAAAAGAGAAAAAGAAACGCGTAAAATATAAAACGCAAATTTATTATTATAATACTTATTATTACGGCAATAATAGGGCGGAAAATATATTAAAAAAGTTTTATACATTTAATATATATAACATATTTGTTTGTTAATTAATTACGTTATTTCTGTTATTATTACTATTATAAAAATCACGATAAGCAAATTTAAAAAAATACCTTCTTTTTATTTAGAGAATATATCGTAAAATAAGAGTATTTATATTAATTATCAAATTCTCACCACCCGAGAAAAAACTTGTTCGCTAAAGCTCAATTCTAGCAAGACAATTATTACTTTTCACACTCTATGTTACCTTATCTACCAATCAGCTTAATGTGACAGCTAGGGGGTTTAACCAATTATTAAACCTTAGTCGTACGAGTTTATATTGGTAGAAATATCGTGGGATTCTGAGCAATGGATATAGTAACGTATTACGTTTCGTAATTCTAAGGGTGCCTTAGGTAACGATATCTTATTGCAAATTGGTATTATCTAAATTATTAAAATAATAAGCATATATATATTAGTTCTTAGTATTACTGCTTATTTGTATTTAATTGTGTTTAGCGAATTTTCGCTGAACAATTGCTTAATATTCATCATTTGTATTTAGCAGATCTTTATTAAGTATTTATTCCGTAACTCGAAAGGTGGTCCGTATTATTTTCGTTAACTGTTTTTTAAGGCCGGAGCCTGTTAAGTCGTAATACGATTTTCTTTTTCTTTAAATCTTGCTTTTAAGATTTTATTTATCTTGGTAAGTATTACCGGCTTTTTATAATATCGGGTCGTATTATTAAAAATCGTCGTTAGGTTTTTTTATAATTTGTTAACAAAACTTACTTCTTATTTTTAACGGTTTTAGCTTTGAAATTTTACCGTATTTTTTATGTTTTTCTAATAGTTGAAAATGCGAAATAATGGAAAACGTTTTAAAATATAACGTTTGCGTTAAACGTAAATATCTTTGCAATAGGATTAATATTTCTTTTTCTTTTTTGAAAAATATTTGCGTTAAAAACTAATACTTAGAACGAAAAAAGGTTTTCGTAAAAGAACGTTTTTTAAAGTTACAAAAACGTTACTAGTAAAAGAAATATGGTTCTTGTACGTTTAATTCGTTTTCGGAAATAAAAGGCTTTTTTTTGTTTAAAAAAATAAAAATAACGCAGTAGGAATTATAATTGCTCAAAAAACTGGAAGAACAAAAACTCCAGAAGCAGGCTATCGCTAAGGCTTCTATGGCCGCATTAGTTCTTTTTGTTAATCTTATAAACTGGTTTGGTATCGGTAATACCGATTAATCCGTTAAAAATATTAATTGGAATGCGGTTATTTCTAATGGTTCCGTTACTACTGGTAAAAGTTCTTTAATAAGTACTAGGCGTTAATAAGGTTTTTGGCGAATTTTTAAGTATTTTCGGAATCCGGGTATTTTTTCATTTAATTAGGTATTAGGTAAATCCGTTTTGTTTTCGTATGTCGAAAATTTTTTCCACTTTATATATTTATTCGTTTTTTATTTCCATATCGTTTTATACTATGTATATCTTAATTATATCCGTTATTAATTCGAATAGAAAAACGTAAAAAATTAAATAGGATTTAACTTTTGGTAAAAGTTCTAATTAATAATTATTTTCTGAGACTTTTTTGGCGATTTTGTATAAACCGATATATTTGAAATCGAGTTTTTTGTTAAGTCGTTTTATTTAAATATTTTTAATAACGAAGAAAACTATTTTCCTCTTTTCGAAAGTTAATCCTTTTAACCTTTTTTAATTATAATACTTACTGATTTGATTTTGTACGAATTTCAGTTCTGTTTTTATTTTTTAATATAATTATCGTAATTTCTTTTGATATGAAAATTATTTTAATATTAATTAAACCGTTATTACGTATTTCTTTGTAAACTTCTGGAATAAAACCAAAATTTGCGTTTGCTAATATTATTTTTATACTTTTATAATAACTGGTATTATAACATAATTATGCGATTAATAATTTTTTAACCTAGTTATTTTATTCGTAATTAATATAATATCGTAAATAAATTTCCAAAGATTAGTTTATTCGTTTTATTTATTTATCCGTTTAAGGTTTATATGCGTTAAATAATTTATAATTTAAATCAATTTGCGTTATAAAAGCTTGTTAAAATTTAAATGCGAATATTAAATTTTTATTTAAAATAATTTTTTTTAGTAATCCGTATATATTAAAAATGTGTTCAAAAAATATATGCCATTTGTTCGGCGTTTATATTTTCGTAATATAGTAAAAGGTATAAAAATTTCGTAAATCGGTCGACGGTTACGAAAATGCTATCGTAATGTACTTTTATAGCTGGATTTTCTGACATAAAAAACTTAATAATAAAATCGAATATAACTAAATACTATAGTCGTTTTACGACTAATAATAGCTATAATTCTCCGTATAGCTTATGTCGTCATATTTTCGTTTCAACATAAATATCATATTGTTATATGATTTTTTTTACAATTAATTTTATTTTAAAAAAGGAATATATACGTTAAAGCCGTTTTAAAGTTTTGTAGATCTCTGGATATCCGCATAACTGATGTTCATATATTTTTCGTATTAGATCCTTTTGGTATCCTTTTGGAACTTGTTTTTTGTCCGTTTTTTGATTTTCTGGGAAACCGTTATTATATTACTAAATCTTCTAATATATATCGAAACGTACTGCCCAAATTATCGTAATCTGTCGCAGGCATAAATATCTTTTTATAGTAATATCGAAAATTATATAATTGATTTTAATTAATTTCTTTTCGAGGTTTAGTTATTTGTTTAAGGTATTTGCTTTGTTATTTTCTAAGTTTTTCCTGTAAATAATAACGAAGTCGAAATTCGTCAGTTTTTTCGCATAACGAAATTATCGTTTTATAAGTTTCCTAATCGTGATAATTCGGGTAAAATTTTGATAATCTGTATAAATCTTGATTTGGTATAAGTTTTCTTTTAGAAAATACCTAAACTTTCGAAATGCTATAATAATAACTATAAATTCTTTATTTATTGTACCGTTATTAAATTCGGCTTCTTTTAAATTGTAGGAAAAAATATAATAAAATACAGTTTGCTTTAATTATTTTGTTATCCGATTACTATATTTAACGCGTAATTCGAAATATCGGTTTTTAATTCGATAAAGCAGCTTAAATCGTATATAATTAATATTAATTTGTTAATAATCGTATTTTTAATATTTTAAAATATTTTTTCCGTATTTGACATTTATTTAAACTTTTTTTTCGTAAGGTTCGTTAAAAGTATAATTATTTTATTAAGACTTCGAATAAATTTTCTGCGATAAATGGCGAATCTAAGGAATACCTGTATTTCTTTAAATATCGTTAATAATTGCAACGACTTTTTGGGGGTTTATCTTAATATATTCTGGGGTAATAATATATCTCAGATATTTTATTTCCTGTACGTAAAACTAATTCTTTTTAGCGTTAATAAATAATCTTACGTCCTGTAAAGCTTAAAGAACTTTATGAACATATTTTATATATGCTTTTTCCGTCTCCGAAACAATAAGAATATCGTCGAGATAGTATACGATAAAAATATTAAGATATTTTCGCAATACATAATTAATTATCCGTTAGAAAGTTACTGGTAAGTTTGTTAATCTTATTAATATAACCAAATATTTAAACAATTCGTATTTCGTTCTAAAGGCTATTTTCCATTCGTATGCTTTTTTAATTTTAATAAGGTTATATTTATTTCTAATATCGAATACTATAAACTATTAGGTTCTATAAAATCGGTTTTTTATTTCCATAATTAGGGGTAATAATATTCGATCTTTAATAGTAATATCGTTGAATTGTCGATAATTAATTACAAGTCGTAATTTTCCGTTTTTTTTAGATACGAAGAATACAGAGTATTTTGGTAGTAACTTCGAAAGTCGAATCTATTTTTTCTATAACCGATTTTCTAGGTATTTTCTGAAAGTACGTAATTCGTTTTTATTAAGATTGTAAATGGGGTAAAATTTCGTCGAAAATCTTTAAGAATTATTTCATGGTTTTATTCGTTATATTTTAATAATTTCCTCTTAAGCTTCTTTTTAAAAATCTGTTCGTATTTATAATATTATAATAACATATTAATTAGATTTTCTGACCTTTGGGGCTGCTGTTATTTTAGATCGTTATTTAGTTATTTTAGTTTCGCTTTGATAGTAATAACGATATATCGTATTTTTTTCTGATACCCGTTTTTTTTTTTTTGTATTTTGTTCTTTTAGGTGGTAAGGTTTTTATCGTATTCTTATGTCTACATTTGTTGTTATTATCGATTGAATATTAAGATCTTAAGTTTTTCTTTTTTTGTCTATTAATAAGGTATAAAGTAAACCTTATTTAGCCAATTCTTTTATTAATTAAGATTTCGTATTGGCGTATCTATAATAATCCTAGGATCATATCGTAATTCCTGAGTAAAACGATATCGAAATTAATTATTTGGTATCGTCCTTATATAAATATCTCGAAATAATTAATTTTGCGTATAATTTTCCCATTGTCGTAAACGAACTCCTAAATTTCGGCATTTATCGTTATATAAGGTTTTAACTTATATCTTTATAATAATCTAAGCTTATTAACCATATCCGGTACAATATAATTCCCGCCTAAAGCTTCGCAATTTACCCTTGCGGTATATTAATACTTTCCTATTTATATATCCAAAGTAATAAGGTTATTAACGGTTTTTATCATCGCGTTTAAAGCCCTTTTTGGAAGTTCTCTTTAATTTCTTTAGATTTCGTTATCCTACGACTTTTTTATAAATCACCTTTTTTTTAATTTTATTCGAATTTGTCGAGCCTTATTTATGTTTTTGCGTTAAATGCGTTAAGTTACTATATATGTTATTATTGCCGGCATATTATTTTTTCGAATCGTATTAATTATTTTTAGTTTTACTGTAATTCTTTTTCCTATCGAATAAATTATTTTTCTATATTTACGACTGCATCCTATTAAGTGTTATTTTAACGATTATTTTAGAAATTTTTTGTAAATTAATGTATTTCTTTTTTAATAACTTTTTTTTCATAAAAGTTTATAATAAATGCTATTTGAAAATGGAAATTTATAATAACTTTATGGCAATGTTTTTCTATTATATACTGGATTAATTCTTTTTCTCTTTAGTAATTATATTATAAGTAATAATATAAAGGGTTTTTTTATAGGTATTACTTTTTTTCGGGTTAGCTTTTTGTTTCGGCCACTTACTAAATATCTCCGGGTACGAAAAATGGAAAATATCGATACTATTATTTATCGTTTTTGTTATTTTCAGTACGGGTTGGAAAATCGAATATTTTATAATATATGTAGGTAATTCGTTCGTAAATATATTATTTTTATTTTTCGTAATCGGGATATTCTCGTCGTCGACAATATATGGCGTACATTCTGCCGTATCGATCTGGGGTTCCGGGATAAGCTTTTTCTGTCTAGTTCTGGTATTCGTATAATTATCCTTATAATGCTTCGTATTATGTTCGTAATATTTATTAAGCTAGTTTTCTGGCTTTTTATATTCCTTATTAAAATTTTTGCTATAAAGGACCTGGTATATACTTAAGTGAAATTATGTTAATAATTTTTTTTTCGTTTTTTCGTTTTTTTTAATTATCTCTTAAATATAAGTTTTTAATTATTTTAACGGGGTTTCTTAAGTGCCTTATATTATACTGCTTTATATCCTACCTTATTATAATTATAATATTCGGTTTAGCTCTAGTTTTTCTTATAAGTAACTCCTAATTCCATAGGTTTTAATTTTGTGCCGTAAAAAAATATTATTATATCAAAAAATAGTGGTATTAGCCGTATATCGAGATTTGTTATTATTTTTTCTTTTAATACCTTTAATACGTTATACGTATTATCGATCGTTAATTTTAATTATCATAACGATATAATCCGATAAATATTTAGATTAATTAAGCTTAAAAAGTTTTTTTTATATTTTTTAGGCCGTCGAAAAACTTAGCTATTAATACCTTTTATTTTTAATCCAGTTTAGCGGCTAATTAAATCAGCGTATTATCGCAACTGAATATTAATCCTTTTTATTATAATTATTAGATTTTTATTTCGGTTTTTATTTTTTCGTTTATTATTTCGAAAACTTTCGTTAATATTTATTTGAATTATTTATAATTATTATATTTTTACATTATTTCCGAATTTCGTTTATCGATTAATAAAATAATGTACTTTTTATTACGCGCTTAAATTAAATAACCGTATTTCCGGTAAATTATTCAATTACGAATTCGATTCGTTTAATAGACGTAATAAATCGAATAGGTAAATACCCGAAATATATTCGGCATTAAATTAAGAATAATTATAACTTAATTAAGGTTTCGTCGAAAAATTCTAATTTAAGAAATTTAAGGATTTTTCCTGGTTCCTTAATAGAATTTAACTGAATAACCTGGCTTATTCGAAAAGATTTTCTTATTTTGGAAGCTTTTTTTAAGCTTTTTATAAACGGCTTAAAAGGACGTCGTAAGATTATTATTATTTCTTTTAAGCTAAATAATGCGTTCGTTTATGGCATCCAGACGTCGAAGAACTTCTTCGCGAAAAAGGCGAAACTTCTCCTTTTTCTTTTCGGATTCCATTCCAATGTCCGGGTAATCAAGGACCTGGTAAGTGGGCTATTCGGGCTATTTGCTGGTAAATATAATGTCGGTAATATTATTCAAAGTCCGACGGTACTGCTAAACAAAATCTTATAACGTATAACGGCTAAGGGGTTTAACCAATTATTAAACCTTAGTCGTACAGGTTTATGTTGGCAGGAATATCGTAAGATTCTAAGCAATAAATATAATAACGTATTACGTCTCGTACTTCCAAAGGTGCCTTAGGTAACGATATTTTATTATAAGCTGGTATTATCTAGATTATGGAAATAATAAGCGTATATATATTGGTTCTTGGTATTATTGCTTATTTCTGCTTAACTGTGCTTAACGAGTTTTCGCTAAACAGTTGCTCAATACTGATCACTCGTGCTTAGCAAATCTTTGCTGAGCACTTATTACGTGACCCGAGAGGTGGTCCGTATCATCCTCGTTGACCGTTTCCTGAGGCCGGAGCCTGTCAGGTCGTAACACTTAACTGTGACAGTATGCACGTAGTCGGTCGAACCCCAAGTGCAGTGGTTGAGGATATCATTCACAATTGAGCCAAGGACGGTTTCCAAAGGGTTGTCTGGATTTTCTGAGTCGCACTTCTCCGGGAGTGCACTGACAACAATATCTGTCCGTTGTCAACTCGGGCTATGATTGCAGAATTGGGTTTGCACTTTAAACAGGAGCGAAGACACAGAGACAGAAAAACGGGGGGCGAGGGGTAAGGGGCCTACTGTTTGTCGCTCTCCAAAGCCAGAGCTGTGGCACCGCAATTGCACGGTTACCGGAGTCATCATGCTGGGGTTGTAATCCATCCTTTTCGGTTTCGACTTTCTCCATGTTGTCGATATATGTTGCAATAACGCCTCTCCCGGTCGGTTCGTTTCTTCCCTCACCATTCACGTATTCGTCCTTGATGAAGTCCGCCATAGTTCGGGGCGAGTAGACGCTGTCTCCGTATGCCTCTTTCAAAAGTTCGATTCTCGTTTTGTAATCGTCTCCGTGATCAGTGAGGCCTGTAGTCTTGGTCTCCGGCACGGCCACGATATTTCTCGCATTGTGGCCAGCCATGCTAACATCGGCATCGACAACCGGGACCTGCGTGCGCTGCTGTCAACATGAGGTTTCCCTCTCAAGGGATATATCAAGCGTACGACGACTTAACAAAGACTAGTACAAGATGATTGACTCTGTAAATCAGATTAGCGAAATCCCCGCTCTCCCGGAGCAGCACACATACGCAGAAGCTTGGCAGCCGGAATGGAACTCTTGACCCCGTTGCGTGGAAGGTATCATCTATGAAGCGCTGTACTGCCTGGTACCGCTCGAATCGTCCCCCTTGTGCAGCGTATATTGTCTGAATGAGATGCTGTCTCCCTAGTTGTTTCAGCTTCCCTTCGTCGGCAAAGTAGGAAGAGCTCTTCTAGTACGTTTACCCATTCTCTCTGCAGATAGTCAGTTGTGACACCTGATATTGTTTCGGGAAGGCACTGACATTATTCGCAGGCAAGTGAATCCCCGTTATTGCTCCTTCACCATCAGCCTTTGGTAGAGCGCTGCCGTATAATAATTCATCGATCGTAGGGCGGGACACGGTCAGATCCGGTGCCTTGTTGACACCTTTCGATGAGACTACCAATGCGTTAAATTGCTTGCAGATTGATAACTTGTTCATATCATGTGTTTTTGGTGGGCGGACCGCTGATCCTCATCCGACGATAGGTGCATGTATAACATATGCCTTGAACGGGTCGTGGCATCCCAATTTGATAGCAAGCGATCTGGGCGTGAACCCTTCAGCATCAATGATGGTTGGGACTGCCCTTGCATCCACAAGCATCCTGGCCGTTGCTTCATGACCTTGTTCGGTTGCGTGGTGTACGACATTTTGCGTCCTTTGCATTTACACACGCTTTCTCTTTGAGTAGCTTCCGAATAACTCCATCGTGTCCATGGAAGGCTGCAAGGTGAAGAGGGGTGTATTTTTGAAGTTCGCTTTGCACATTGCAATCGTGTCCTTGACGTAAAAGCCGCTCAACGGTAATCACATCGCCACATTGGACGGCCTGGTGGAGATCCGTCCAATTGTCGGGTTCAATCATGATCCCGAGATGCCAATGATCTTTCCTTGAATCGCCTAACGACTGTGCCACAGGGTTGGTTCAAGACAGCAGAAAGTCAACAAACGAACCCGTGAAGTATGAGCTGATCGATTATACACGGAATAAATTTTGGCGATGGCGACTTAAGCAATGAGGGAACTCCACGATCACCCTAAGCGAGAAGAGCTAGTCACCGCCGGCATTGTGCTAACACAAAGTGAGCCTGCTGAAGCCTTGTCATTCCCCAGGCATCTTGTCCGTCTATTAAAACAGAGAGGTGACATTGGAAGCACTTGGACTATTGGCTTTACGCGAGGAATCAAATACAGACCCCGGCCGCAATGGGTGACCATCCCTACACATCTATGTCCTCATTGGCTCTATTCAAATTTCGGAAACGTTGGTCAGCAGCCACGATGCAACTTCGGGAACTAGGGTGTTTAACTCAGCTCGTGTAGGTCGAGCCTCGAGCAACTCAAAACTCTCATTCGGAGGTGACTGGTCGAATTTATGAAGCAGCCAGCCCCACCATTCCAAAGTGAACGTACGATATCTTTAAAGCCCGAGTCGCCATGTGTAACCATAGCTCGGATATTGTTTCTATATTTGGGGTTCTAGGCAAGTGAGCCTGTTAATACTCCGTACTTGCTGCCTCCTTATTACTGTCAACACTGGGTATAGAGGGGCTGTCAAGTTCTGGGCGGTGAGCGAAAGAGCCATTAATTGGCGGTGGCCTATATAAGCAGTAGTCTAGCGATTTGTATCCAGTCCCCAAGTTTGCCATATGCATATCTCAGACCACCCTCCAAGGAGTCATAGCAGGGCTCCTTGGGCAACCATATGCCGAGAGGGATTAGCAAAACGTACTTCTTGCATTACCATACCACCCTCACCGCTAGGCTATTACTTCTCAAGGGGCTTGGTAACATTTCGTACTACCTAACTGGCATGATGTATTGTTATACTCCCATCAGAGCTTTCCGCTTGCCAGAGCTCTACCCGGAACCTTGAGATTAAGTGTGATAGAATTCAAGGGAGACACGAAGAACGTGGTAATGTCTCAACAACCTGTCGTGGAATAGGGGTATCTGTGTTAGTCATCAAGCTCCCAGCAACCCGGAAGAACATTATTCCGGCGCGCCCACAGTATATAGACAGCTTCCTAGCCACCGCTCCCTAGAGCTCCATTCTAGCCAGACAATCATCACTTCTCACACTCTATTGTCACAGTTAGGCTGATCGCGAGAAAAGGTTGCATAGAGTGTGGGAAGTGATAATTGTCTGACTAGAATTGAGCTCCAAGGAGCGGTAGCTAGGAAGCTCTCTATATACTGTGGGAGCGCCGGAATAAGGTTCTTCCGGGTGCTGTGGAGCTTGATGACTAACACAGATACCCCTATTCCACGACATCTATGTTACCTTATCTACTGATCAGCTTAACTGTGACACAACCGTAGATCGGACACCTTCTATTCAACCCCGAAGTATGGGGCGTGACGGAGGGCAGATTCAAATACTTCTGTTGCCCGAGTCTGTCTGTACAAAGGTACCTTAACCCGACCGAGACTGTGTTTATCCTCCGGCGCTGTTCTGAGGTAGCGGAGACCGTAGCCTAAGGGTTATGTACGAGGCCGTTGCAAGTTGTCTGATCTCCTCTCCTAAGTACGCGTACCACTCCCTGAAGTACTCTACTCAGGTACGTTGGGAGGGGGTGGTGGTCGGCGTTGGTATATCACTCGGTACTCGCAACTAGCCCCCTCTAGGCCCTGCATTATTAGAGTTTTGTGTTAACCTTAATACGCGTATTACAGCCCACTTATTAGACATCTGAGAGTCATCCGGTAGCATTAAAGTGCTTTTGGCCTATAATATTAGAGAATCCCGTAATACAGTTGACTTAAGGTCCCAGACTCCTCTCGAGTCGTCCTTTCGGTGGCCGGTACCAGTATTAAATAGACTAGGGCAAGATTTGTTTCCACCGCTTCATATACATGGCCCCCGTCGAGAGCCCTGACGAGTGCGGCACTAGATGGATCCTCCCTATATAGACGATTCGCAGCGCATATAATACTAGGTTAGTAAGGTCAAACCACGAAGCAGGCCTGTGTCTTTATACGGACCAACTGTTAGAATACGGTCAATTATGGCTCATACCACTTCGACTATGTATAATGCGTAGTCATCCACGACTCTAAGTTCGACTCTTTGCATAGAATCTAACGGGCATTCAACCTATCTTTAACAGCAGCTCCTCATCAGGAACGTACAATCGCTTCAGTGGCGACCCGAGGGCCCTTCCTTCGGTTGTGGCAAGTTGTTTCCTTCGCACATATCGCCTGATTTCTATTAACTATCCCTCTAATGCTCATCCTTTCCCAGAAATGAGATGTGTGACCTCAAGCTTTACGTGTGCGTCCAGCACGACCACAAAGTGCATGGGGTCAGGATCTACCGCTGCGCTGCCGCGACTCCAAGGGGGTTCAGATGGTATCGGACATTATATGGGCCAGTGTCCTTCGCCTGACCCAAGACAAAGGATGCAACGGGTTCAGGTTCCCGTTCGAAGTGGAGATCTTGACTTCTTGTCAGCTGAAAGAGGATACACCTGGCCCTGAGAGCCCGGGTGGGGACGAGGGCTGAGCCGCTCAGCAGTCTTCATGATGTCTGGTTATGTAAGTCGAAGATAGATGGCCTACAACTCTGAAGGAGACCTGACCGAATAGACGCACCCAGATCTTCTATTTCGTAAGATAGGGATCATCGAGATTTTTGGAATCTGGATCTAGTGAATATAACCCCCATGCTACTCACGGTGATTTCTAAGCTATGTGTTGGTGTTTACAATGTCTCATGTAAAGGGCTTTATTACGAGTGATCCCCGCTAGTTGTTCACGGCGGCACTACCCAGCTGACTGGATGAAATCCAGCCGGGGAACGTCCACAGGTCATTGCAACATCCGCACTAGCGAGAGCCAGCCTCATCCCAATCCCCAGCTGCCTTCCCACTTACTGATGGACCGTATATATACTTGCTTACGCTTGCATGTTGTTAGAGCCAGCAATTATGACCGGATATTCAAGGCCGACGCGGGAAGCAAACGGAGGGGTACGAGATGCCGATGTCTAATTAAGATTTAGATGGTTTGAGGGAACATGGTTCTCATCTAGACGAATTGCAAGCCCTAAGCATACTATTGCACGAAGTCTGTCGTTTCAAGTTGCTTCCCAGCCGTCAAATCCCGGTAGCTACTCGTTGATGGAATAGGGGTTACAATAGGGGTAAGACGACCCACACCTCTGTGCAACATAACTGCGTAGGTCCCGAGGCCTTAAGATTGATCCGTTATAACGGGATTTGACTGATATTCAACTTATCTTTGACACCCGTGACACAAGGGCCGCTGTAGGGATCAGAGCCCATTTGGAGCTCCTAAGTTATTTAGGTAAGGGCAGTACATGCTCATAATGCTACAATTACGTCATGCTAACAGGATCGTCTATGAGTATTTGTTTATTAGCCCCGTTGAAAATCGTTTTAAACGCGATTCATTGCGCCTCTCCTGCCAATTTCTCTAACAACGCGATGTCATAGCAGCCGCGGGGTCTGTCCGAGGCACAAAAAGCGCACAGTAATATAGTAGTTTCCAAGTGTCACACTTACTAAGGAGCAGCTGCACAGCTCCTAAGGATATATTGACTTGTAGGAAGCTAGGAAGCGTTGATCCCACTTGTTGTGGGAGATCCACTGATATATGGCTTTTGGGCTCCAATATTGCTGCCCAACAGAAGGGGGGGCTCCTTTCTCACGACACCAAGCCAATCGTCTAATACCGCTCTTGGCCCTTCCAATCCGTCACAGCAAATGCAATTTTGATCCACGAACTCCAGCGGTATACATGAATATCTTTCTTTGAAATTTCTTTAGGACCCAACGTGAGAAGATCGATATATATTTATATATTAATGGTGTGTCATGACTTCGGGTGGGTTGGGGTAGAAAGCCGCGGCGACGGCTATTGCAACGTAGACGATGATGCAGAGGAAGCCCTCGAGATAGTCTGACTTCTGGTCGCGCAAGAAGTTGCCGACTGTAATGATGGCGACGAGCAGCATGACCATGTCGAAGATCTCGAAGCTGAAGTCCATGGGCAGGCCGCGGCCCCAAGCCACTAGGACGACGAGCGGCGCGTTAAGCATGGCCGTCTGGATGGTCGAGCCGATGCAGTGCGACAGCGCGAAGTTGATCTGGTTGTCCCAGGCCTCGTCGATGGCGGTCAGGTGCTCGGCTGCCTTCTCGACTAGCGGCACAAGGATGAGACCCATGAACGGGTCCGATATTCCCTTCTCGTGTACGATGTATGGGATCTCCTGCACCAGCGCGATGGCGATGAACGTCACCAGCGCGATCGAGATGACCAAGGCGATCACGCACTCGGTGAGGGTCAGCTTCTCCCTGTAGATCTCCTTGTGCGCGTCCTCGTCCCTCCTCTCATCGTGCTCGAAAACGGCATCGTAGATGCCGTGGTGAGTGCGCATCTGGAAGAAGACGAACACCACATAGGCAACGATCAGGAGGATGGCGATGATGCGGGACAGGCTGGTCGTCTTTTCGTTGAGAGCCTCCGGTGTGAGTTCACCGCCAACGAGAGACCTGTGGAAAATGGACGGAATGGCAAGTCCTAGGCCGCTTCCAGATATGTTAGCCGTAATAAAAGAATCAAGATGCACCCTATTAGAGAGGGGCCCTTACGCGATTAGCAGTAGACCCGAGCCAACCTCGCTGACGGATGCGTCGAAAGTGGCTTCCTTCCTGCGGATACCTGCGGTGAAGAAGACGGTTCCCAGACATAGTAGCATGGTAGCCAGGATCGAGCCGAGAATTGCCGCTTGAATAACGTAGTATTGGGGTTCATGAGCGAGGAGCAGGACCAGGAAGAGGATGATCTCTACCACTGAACCTACGCTGAACGGATGTCAACTGCTTGACTAAAATGGGCCGATGTCCAGCGAGATGGGAACGCTTGGGAAGCGCAATAGAGACTTACGTCGTTTCCACCAAAACTCCTAGCATGTGCGAAATCTTCTTAGCTAGTTCCTGGCCGGCGAAGCCGATCAAGTTGGCGCACGGCAGCATGGCGACGTAGGCTAAGCTGAACTTGAGGACGTGTTGTCCCTCGCGCGTATAGTGAATCACTATCGCGGCAATGACGAACGGCCACAGGATGTTGACGAATCGCGACAGGGTGCTGTTGGACATCCAGATGATCTTGCAGAACTGGATCGGATGCAAACCAGATCGGCCGCTATCCCCCCGGGCTCTGATGCGCAAACCGCCCTTGATCCTTACCATGCCTTGGGGATGATGGTGACCATCTGGCGCGTTCTGCGTGTGCCGGGGAAGCGTAGCAATACGGGGGCCATGGCGCGGTCTTCTCGATCGAGATTTCTCACGGTCTCCCGACGCCGTTCTCGCCATTTCCACCCAACAGAGGAGAACTAGACTCGAATGTCCTCTAAAAGCCGTAAACGTCAAAGGGTGACGACGACGACGACGACAATATACGGGTAGGTGTAAGTCCAGAGGAAAGATTTGAGGCCTAAGTCAAGCTCGGAGTCAAGAGAACACAAGAACGTGTGTTTGTATGAAGGGAAAAAGCGGAAGAAATCCGTCGTGCCACCCTCGCCAATCGAGGGACCCTGTCCTTTTCCCTCTGGGGATTACCGCATCCGGGGATTCAAGTGGGATTGAACAGCTTTCTTTCCCGCTGCCGATTCGTCAATGTAGAGATACCGTGTCTGGCCGCTTCTTCAATCAATTCCCAATTGGTTGACGTTATATGCAGAGTCAATTGACGAGGATAAGCAGGCCTAGAACGGGAACTAGAGTATCCCTGCCAGCGAGCGTCAAATTTAATGCCTAAGGGCTTCGATCTACAGCGCATCCACAGGGGGATCCCTGACACAAGGGCGGTAAGAATTCATTGAATAAGGGCACCATCTAAAAAATGGAGGACCCCGGCTTTGGTGGCCCCAGTCGTGCGCTGCCAAGTGGACAGTCCCGTCCACTCAGGCCTCCAAAGCCCTTTGAGGCATTCTCCTTGGCAGGATTCGCGCCTCAGCCTTGGCCCAAAAGCTTGTCAAGCTTGTCCTAATATGCTGCAGAAAGTGATCTCACCTCGTAACTAGCATCCTGCAAATATGAATAAGTTCTCTTATTATATTAGCACCAGTCCGCCACATGGGGGAGGCTATCAAGCCGGCGTTCTTTACGCACCTTGTCTTAACTAGACAACTTGAATTCGGTGGGCCCGTGACGATCTTCTCGTATAAGTTATATTATAGGTTCGCGGATTAAGGGACCGCCTTACAGGCGGAGCCTGATCGTAGGGGGCCGCCCCTATAGGTGGACCCAAATAGTGTTAAGCTATATTCGTAACACCGTGAATGGTCTTCGCTATTTGGCTCAACTGCCCGTCTCTCATGAGATCCGAGCAACCTTAATATTACTGTAAAATAGGGTTTGCACTAACCACCCACCCACTCTACCCACCAGTACCCACGGATGATATTTTTAATCATATATAAATAATAAAGGCCTATAAATAATAATAGGTTGTTTTTATAATAATTATATCTAGGTAACCGGAAGTATTAGACTTTTATGGCTTATTAATTTACGTTATAGGTAGTAAATGGGTACTGTCAGCTAGCAGAAGGTGCTCTAGCACTCCATATACGGAAGATTCCCTCTGATCGGAACATATATGTTTCGGGACTAGATCACCTTAAAGTACAGTACGCGTTCTAGAATACTTACAACTAGTTATCAATACATATATGTTATGACCTAACGGTCTTGGCTCCTGGAAACGGTCGGGATCCTGCAAAGTCAGACCCCGACCCAGCCAAGAGGTCACGTGACTGGCTCAGAAGGCTCAAGGGCCCTTTTTGGTCAAAGGGGCTTAAGCCGGTTGAACACCAGAGCAGGCTCAAAAGGGCTTAAGGAGATTCAACCAGAAAAATGTCGTTAAGCCATGGTAAGCACCTTGAGCCAGGACGAAAATATATACGTTCATTATTTCCATAATTTAGATAACTTCAGTTTACAATATTTATCAATATAATATCGTTACCTAAAGTACCTTTGGTATTATAAGATATAATACGTTACTATATTTATTACTTAGATTCTTACAATACTTTTGCTAACATAAACCCGTCGATTTAAGGTTTAATAATTGGTTAAACTTTTTAGTTCGTTATACGTTATAAGTTTTTGTTTAATAATATTATTAAACTTTAAGCAATATTTAATACTGTTAAAATATCGATTAACGTTTAAAAAACCCTTATTTAATAGCTTTAAGCTTCAATTCGGGAACTGAAAAAAAAACTTCAACAAATTAAAGTTACGTTATTTACCTAGGCTTTTTTTGCTTACATAAAGCCTAAAAAGCCGGAATTTTATAATAAAAAAAGTAACCCTTAAACCTTTTTAATTTAAATACAAATTTACTTTCGTTTTTTAAATTTTAGAAACCCGGCGGATCAGGTTCTAATAATAAAAGCATACCTAACGGGAAATGCGGTTAATTAATTTAAGCTTATTATAAGAAATTTTTTAAAAGGAAAAAAATCGGATAAGAAAAATTTTATTAACGAGATTGTTTTTACTTTATATTAATTTCGAAAATAAAATTTACGATAATTTCGGCAATCCGGATAAAAAATAATTTACAGCCTAATAATTTTTGTAATTTTAATAAAAAATTTATATTTAAGTATGCCGTAACTTTCAAAACTTTTACGCCTAAGATAAAATAAAAAAAATAACGAAACCGATACTTTTATTAACATATTTTATAAAAAGTTAAAAAATAATACAAAAAACGAAATTATTCGGATTAAATAATTAATTACCTTAAACCGGCATATTATAAAAGTAATTAAGATTAATAATTCATAATTTAAAAAACGATAAGAAAAAAAATAATATGCCTTAAGTTTAGGATATAACAAATTTAACTAGGAAAAGAAACGAAACGTACCTTTTATTTCTTACGGAACGGCGTTAAAACTTATAGAACTTAGCGTTACCTATAAATAAAATTGGAACTAAATTAAATACTTTAATTACGGCAAAATAGGACATAAGGCTTATGAATATAAAAAACCTAAGAAGTTACGGTAAAATAACTAAACCTCTATACTAAAAGGATAATTCAAAAATAATTAAAAAACGATATTAAAGTTATTAACACAATCCAGGCCAAATATATATCAGGCTTATAACAAAAGGTCTAATAAGGATTATTACGATAAAATATTTGACGAAAAATATAAAAAACTAGAAAGTTAACTTAATAAATATTGCAAACATTACGAAACGCATTATAAGGATAATTATGCAAATATTAGAACTGGATAAAAAAATTTATTCCGGAATACTTAATTAATACGACAAAATGCATGCCATATTTTTGCTAATAACGAAAATATTCCGATTACGAAAAATAAAAGCAATATATTTACGAACAAATTACCAGTATGTATTATAATGGATTTAATTTTTTAAACCGTACCGGAAATAACAAAAACGATAAATAATAATATCGATAATTTCGAACCATAGCCCTAGGAAATATCTAGTAATTAGCCGAAATAAAAAGTTAGCCTAAAGAAAAATAATACCTATAGAAAAACTTTTTTTATTATTATGGATAATATAATTATTAAACGGAAAAAAGTTAATCCAACGTAAGGTGAAAAAATATTACCAAAGAACTATTATGAATTTTTATTTTTAATTAATATTTATTATAAATTTCTCCAAAATATTATTGAAGAAAAAATACGTTAATTTATAGAAGATATTTAAAATAATAATTAGGACGACATATATTAAGATATAATCGTAAATATAAAAAAACAATTTACGTAATAAGAAAGAAATTATAATAAAATTAGAAATAATTAATATAATTTAAAGGAACGATACGCCGGTAATAACGATAAATATAATAGCTTAATTTGTTAAACGAAAAAATATAAATAAAGTTCGATAAATTCGAATAGGAATTAAAAGAAAAAGGTTACCTATAAAAGGTTATAAAATAACAAAACTTAAAGAACTTAAAGGGAATTTTTAAAAAAGGCTTTAAACGTAACGATAAAAAACGTTAATAACTTTATTATTTTAAAAATACGAATCGGAACGTATTAATATATTATAATGGTAAATTGCGGAGCTTTGGGCGGGAATTATATTGTACCAAATATAGTTAATAAACTTAAATTGTTATAGAAATATAAATTAAAACCTTATATAACGACGAATACCGAAAGTTAGGAATTTGCTTACGATAATAAAAGAATTATACGCAAAATTAATTACTTTAAGATTTTATTAAAAAATATATTAAACGATTAATTTCGATATCGTTTTATTCGAAAATTACGATATGATCTTAGGATTATTATAAATACGCCAGTACGGAATCTTAATTAATAATAAAACTAGCCAAATAAAATTCGTTTTATATTTTATTAACAAATACAAAAAACTTAAAATTTTAATATTTAATTCATAATAACGATAAATGCAGACATAAAGATATAATAAATACCTTATTACCTAAAAAATAAAATATAAAAAAAGAAATGAGCATTAAAGAAAAATACGACGTATTATTATTATTATTAAAGCAAAACTAAGGTAATTAAATAACGATCTGGAATAATAATAACCTTAAAAGTTAAAAAATCTAATTAATATATTACAATAATACTATTAATATAAGCAGCTTTTCAAAAAAGAACTCAATACGAAATTACCAAAATATAGCGAATAAAATTATGAAATAATCTTTAACAAAAGGTCTTCGACGAAATTTTACCTTATTTATAATCTTAACGGAAACGAATTACGTATTTTCAAAAAAAACTAAAAAATCGATAATAAATAGAATAAATTCGTTGTTCGAAATTATTAGCAGAATACCCCATATTTTTCGTACCTAAAAAAATGGAAAATTATAATTTATGATTAATTATCGATAATTAAATAATATCATACTTAAAAATCAAATATTATTACTTTTAATTACGGAAATAAAAAACAGATTTTACGGAACCAAATAAGTCATAATATTTAATTTCAGAAATAAATATAATTTTATTAAGATTAAGAAAAAAAATACGAATAAAAATAGTTTTTAAAACGAAATACGAATTATTTAAATATTTGATTACATTAATAGGATTTACGAACGTATTAGCAATTTTTTAACAAATAATTAATTACGTAATATAAAAATACCTTAATATTTTCGTTATTTGCTATTTCGAAAATATTTTCATTTTCTTAAAAACAGAAAAAACATATACAAAATACATTTATAAGGTTTTTTCAGTTTTACAGAACGTAAAATTCTTTATTAATATAAAAAAAAGTTAATTTTATATATAAAAAGGGGAATATTTGGAATATATTATTACCCTAGAATATATTAAAATAAACCTTGAGAAAATCGTTATAATTATAAAATAATAAACGTTAATAACAATTAAGGAAATATAGGTATTCTTTAGATTCGCTAATTACTATAAGAAATTTATTCGAAATTTTAACAAAATCGTTATACCTTTAACAAATTTTATAAAGAAAAAAAATTCAAATAAATGCCAAATACGGAAAAGATATTTCAGAATATTAAGGATACGATTATTAGCGAACTAATATTAATTATATATAATTTAAACCGTCTCGTTAAATTAAAAACCGATATTTCAGATTATATATTAGGCGTAATAATCGGATAATAGGATAATTAAAGCAAACTACACCTTATTATATTTTTTTCGTATAAATTAAAAAAAGTCGAACTTAAATACGGTATTTTAAATAAAGAATTTATGGCCATTATTATAGCATTTCGGGAATTTAGACATTTTTTAAAAAGAAACTTACACCAGATTAAGGTTTATACGAATTATTAAAATCTTATCCGATTTATTATAACTAGAAAATTTATAAAATAATAATTTCATTACGTAAAAGAATTAGCGAACTTCGATTTTGTTATTATCTATAAAAAGAATTCAGAAAACGACAAAGCAAATACATTAAGTAAATGATTAAATCTTAAAACAATTAATTAAAATTAATTATATAATTTTCGATATTATTATTAAAAGATATTTACGTTTACGATAAATTGTAATAATTCAGATAATACCTTTAGATATACATTAAAAAAATCTAACAATATAATAACGACCTTCCAAAAAACCAAAAAACGGATAAAATACAAACTTTTAAAAAATATTAAAAGGATATAATACGACAAATATACAAATATTAATTATATATATATCCAGAGATTTACAAAACCTTAAAGTAATTTTAACGTATATATATTTCTTTAAAAATAAAATTAACAATATAAAAAGTTATACGGGAATACGATATTTAGGTTAAAATAAAAGCTTAACGATATAAGCTTTACGGAAAATTACAATTATTATTAATCGTAAAATAATCATAATATTTAGTTATATTCGATTTCATTATTAAATTTCTTATATCAGAAAATTTAATTATAAAAATATATTATAATAGTATTTTCGTAATCGTCAATCGATTTACTAAACTTTTCTATTTTTTGTTATATTTTAAGGTCCTAAACGCCGAATAATTAACATATATTTTCTTTAAATATATTTTTTTAATATAAACGGATTATTAATAAAAGTTATATTAAATAAAGAATTAATTTTTGCATTAAAACTTTGGCAAAATTTAATAACATAAATAAAATTAAATTATAAATTATTTAATATATTTAAATTATAAATAAATAAATAAATAAAATATATTAAATTTTAAAAACTTACTTATAATATTATATTAATTATAAATAAAATAATTAGGTTAATAAATTATTAATTCTATAATTAACTTATAATACCAGTTATTACGAAAACATTAAAATAATATATGCGAATATAAACTTTGATTTTATTTTAAATGTTTACAAAGAAATACGTAACAATAATCTAATTAATATTAAAGCAATTTTTACGTTAAAACAATTACGATAATTATATTAAAAATAAAGATAAAATTGAAATTCGTACGGAATTAAATATATAAGTATTATAATTAGAAATAATTAAAAAATTAAATTTTATTTAATTTTTTACGTTTCTTTATTTAAATTAATAACAGATATAATTAAAATATATATAGCATAAAATAATGTGGAAATAAAGAATAAATAAGTATATAAAGTAAAGAAAATTTTCGATATGCAAAAATAAACGGATTTACCTAATACCTAATCAAATAAAAAAAGTATCCGAATTTTAAAAATACCTAGGAACCCGCCAAAAACCTTATTGGCGCCTAGCGCCTATTAAAGAACTTTTACTAGCAATAACTGGTACGTTCTAGTTAATAGTTAACTAGTCAGTAACCGGGATATCGAGCCAGTTGGCCGCGGCCTGTGCTAACGTAACAGCCGTAATGGCGGCTTTCAGCTATTTTTGTTCCTTTTCAAAACGCTTAAATTCCTTTATGGCTTCCGCATTTTGAATACCGCGGCGAAATATCGTAATCCCATATTAACGAAAAAAATTTCTTTTGTTTTCGCAAATAACTTAAACGACCGAATAATACGAATTCCTAAATATAAGAAGGGTTTTTTCAGACACTATATATTTGATCCTATGGCCCAAATAAAGCAAAATCAAACCACGCGCCAAAAGGTGATTATTCGCGATTGGTAATATAGTAGAAGAAAATGGTACAAATATATAAATAATTGTTGTACTAAGTACGTCGCCAGAAACGCTCGAAAATAAAAACGCCTTTTTGCAACCAAATTATATTAGTCAAAAAACGCTAAAACTTTTCGAAATTAAAGTATTGAAAAGCTCAAACTTATAAAACCTTATATAAAGTAGTAAAAGAAATACATAACCAAATCGAAACTCTCTTTGAGTATAAAAACAAAACGTTTAAAATTATAATCGATTTAAAAGCAAAAAGAAATTTTATTTTTTACAGTAATAAAAAAATTAAATTTCCTAAAGATATAAATTGAAATCTTATAAAATACGCACAATAAATAAAAACGTGTCCAAATACGAAAATGGACGAAGTTTTACAAAAACCGACACACTTTCAATATATTTTAAAAAATAATAAACATATTTTTAATTAAATATTGCCGAAATTTTTAAATATAATGTTATCTAAAGGTATTAAGGTTTAAATGAAACAACCTATATATTAATTAAAAAAGTCTAACCGTTTTATAAAATGGCGAAATAATAAAACTAAAAAAGAATTATCGCGAAATTTGTTATACGGTTCAAAAAGTTAAAATTTCGGACTAAACTTTTATTATACGGTCTAAAGATCGGAAATTTACTAAATTATTTAAGAAAAAAAATATTATAAATTACTACTATATAATTAATGAGATTATCGAATATATATTAAAAGAGGATAAAACCTTGAGCTTTACAAAATCTATTACATATATCTAAGAAAATAAATATTCTATAATAAGGCATATAACTAGATTTAAAAAAAAAATACATCCAGCCCTTTAACTTTCTCGCCAGATATCCCGTTCCTATAGTACCAAAGATAAAAAACGGCAAATAGAAAATTAACGAAAACGAAAATTCTGTTTATCGACGAATAATAGATTACAAATAATTAAACTGCATTATTATCAAAAATAAATATCATTTAACGCTTATAAATATATTTAAAAAATCGTTAGCGAAATACAATAATTACCGTTTTCGATTTCTGAAATAATTATTATAAAATCAAAATAACCAAACAAAGAAAATGGAAATAATATTTAAAATACGATACAGACTTTATAAGTGCCGAATAGTATCCATGAAATTTATTAATATTCCAGTTAGTTTTTAACGTATAATTAAAACTATCTTTAAAAATTGCTAAACGCATTTATACTCGTTTATTTTGACAACATTCCTATTTATTTTGAACCTCTTAAAAAATATAAGAAGCATATTGTTCAAATATTCCAAACTTTAAATAAAACGAATATTTCAATTAATCTTACCAAAAGCATATAACATATATAGAAATTAAATTTTCTAGGATTGCATTTTACTTTAAGCCAAATCCAACTCCAAAATTCTAAGTTAAAAGTAATTAAAAACTAGCCTATTCCAAATAAAACAAACGTTATAAAGATCCAAAAAACCCTAGAATTTACGAATTACGTACATAACGTAATTGAGGGATATAAAAAATAGAATTGAATAATTGACGAATATTATTACGAAATATTATATAGAAAAAAGAATTCGAACTTCCGACAAAAACCAAGAAAAAACTTTTTAAATGTTTAAAACCGAAATTATAAAGAAAATCATAATATAATTGCTCAATATTAACAAAAGAAATAACTAAAAACAAATACCTCAAATTACGCCCTAAATATAATCTTAAAATAACATAGAAATAATAAAAAATAATACCCAATAATATATTACTGAAAATATTCCATAATAGGAAATTTAAATATCTAATTTATGATAAACCATTACTAGTAATTATCAATATTTTTAATGAATAAAAACTTTCTTTTAATAAAATTAAAAGATTTTCGATTTTTACTTTAATTATAAAAATCTTATTCGATTTATAAAAATACAGAAATATGACAGCTAGGCGGTTTAATCAACTATTAAACCTAAGTCGTACGGGTTTATGTTAGTAAAAGTATCGTAAAAATCTGAGTAATAAATATAATAACGTATTAAGTCTCGTAATATCAAAAACGGTTGTGAATAGCGAAATTATATTACAAGTTGATATTATCTAAATTATGGATATAATAAACGTATATATTGTAATTGTTTTAATTATTATTTTTCTACTTAATAAAATTTTGTTAAACGATTGTTTAATATTGATCGTTCGTATTTAGCAGATTTTGGCTAAGCGGTTGCTTAATATTGATCGTTTGTCTTCAGTAGATTTTCGCTGAGCATTCGTTACGTAATCTGGAACAACGTAATTTTCTGATCCTAGCTTAATTATTTCTGCCAGCCAAATCTGGTTCATATTGTAACACGATCTCCCTTTTTCTAAAATCTTGTCCTTAAGATTATTTTTGGGTAAATGTTATTTATCTTTCAAGATATCAGGTTGCATTATTAAGAGTTATCGTTAGATTTTCTTCTTTATTATTGGTTAGCAAAATCTGCTTTTTATTTTTAATTAATTTAGTTTTAAATTTATACTATATTTCTTATTCTTTTTAAGGGTTAGAAATACGAAATAATGGAAAATATTTCCAAGTATAAAGCTTGCGTTAAACGCGAGGATTCCTGTAACGGAACCTGTCTTTTCTTTTCGTTTTTAAAAAATATTCGCGCTGAAAACCAAGGTCTAGAACGAGAAAAGATTTTTATAAAAGAACGTTTTTTGGAATTGTAAAAACATTATCAGTAAAAATATGAACGAGGCTGTCGCGCGTTTAATTCGTTTCCGAAAGTAAAAAACTTTTTTTCGTTCAAAAAGGATAAAAATAGTACAAAAGAAATTGCAATCGTTAAAAAATTAAAGAAATAAGAACGCCAAAAGCAGACCAATGCCAAAGCTTTTATGGCCGCATTAGTTCCTCTCGTTAGTCCTGTAAACTGGTCCGGTATCGGCGATACCAACTGGTCCGTGGAAAACGTTAATTAGAACGCGATTATTTCCGATAACTTCATTGTTGCTGGTAAAAGTTCTTTAATAAACGCTAAGCGTTTATAAGATTTTTGACTAGTTTCTAGGTATTTTCGGAATCTGGGTATTTTTTCCACTTAATTAAGTATTAGATAAGTCTATTTTTTTTCATATATCGAATATCTTTTCCATTTCGAACATTGTATCATCCATTACCTCCATATTATCCTGTATCGTATATAATTTAATTACATCCGTTACTGATTCGAACAAGAAAATATAAAAAATTTAATAGAATTTAACTTTTAGCAAAAGTTTTAACTGGTAATTATTTTCTAAGATTTTTTTTAGCAATTTTATATGGACCGATATATTTAAAATCGAACCTTTTATTGGGTGTTTTTGTTTAAATGTTTTTGGTAACGAAATAAACCATTTCCCCTTTTTCGAAAATTGGTCTTTTTAACCTGTTCTAATTGTAATATTTGCTTATTTTGTTTTATACAAATTTTGATTTTATTTGTATTCTT
The DNA here is from genome assembly GCA_004154925.1 of Monosporascus cannonballus. Taxonomy (NCBI): domain Eukaryota; kingdom Fungi; phylum Ascomycota; class Sordariomycetes; order Xylariales; genus Monosporascus; species Monosporascus cannonballus. Next base: position 343,244 of record QJNS01000025.1, read on the forward strand.
TAATATAGCTATTTACATTATTTTAATATAAGAATTACTTTAATATTAATTAACCCGTTGTCGTATACTTTTCTGAAAAATTATGAAGTAAAATCAAAATTTACGTAAACTGGAATTATCTTACTATTTTCGTAATAACATGTATTATAAGTCAACTAAATAATACATAACTTTTCAACCCAATTATTTTGTTCGTAATTAATATAATATCGTAAGTAAACGTCCAAAATTTAATTTATTCGTTCCGTTTATTTGTTTATCTAAGGTTTAAATATGTTATATAATCTGTAATTTAGGCCGATTTATATTATAGGACCTTGTTAAAACTTAACGACAAATATTAATTTTTTATCTAAAATAATTTCTCTACGTAATCCGTATATACTAAAAATATATCTAAAGAAAATATATGCTATTTATTCGGCATTTATATCCTTATAATATAATAAGAAATAGGAAAATTTCGTAAACTGGTTAGCAATTACGAAAATACTGTCGTAATATATTTCTATAACGTGATTTTTAGATTTAAGAAATTTAATAATAAAGTCGAATATAACTAAATACTATAGTTGCTTTATAACTAATAATGGCTATAATTTTTTTATAAGGCTTATATTGTCGAACTTTTGTTTTAGCGTAAATATTATATTGTTATATAACATTTTGTATTATTAACTTTATTTTAGGAAATTGATAAGTTCGTTATAACCTTTCTAGGGTTTTGTAAATCCCTAAATATCTATATAATTGATGTTCGTATATTTATCGTATTAAATTCTTTTAGTATTTTTTAGAACTTATATTTTATCTGTTATTTGATTTTCTAGAAATCCGTTATTATACTGCTGGAGTTTCTAATGCATATTAAAAGATACTGCTCGAATTGTTTCAATTTATTATAAACGTAAATATCTTTTTGCAGTAATATCAAAAATTGTATCACTAACTTTAACCAATTTTTCTTCGAGATCTGGTCGCCTGCTTAAAACGCCGACTTTGCCGTTTTCTAAGTTTTTTTTATAAATAATAGCGAAGTCGAAGTTCACCAATTTTTCTGCATATTTCAATTATCGTTCTATAAATTCTCTTGTCGTAATAAAACGAATAAGATTTTAGTAATCCGTATAAACCTTAATCTAATATAAGCTTCTCTTTAAAAAATGTTTAAAATTTCGAAAGGTCATAATAATAGCCATAAATTCTTTATTTGAAATACCGTATTTAAATTCGGTCCCTTTTAACTTATAAGAAAAAAATACAGTAAGATATAATTTGCCATAATTATTTCGTTATCCGATTATTACTCTTAAGGCGTAATTCGAAATATCGGTTTTTAGCTTAACGAAGTAGTTTAAATCGTATACAATTAATATTGGCTCGTTAGTAATTATATTTTTAATTTTCTGAAATGCTTTTTTTTGTTTTAAGCGTCTATTTGAATTTTTTTCGTAAAATTAATTAATCGTATAATTATCCTGCTACAGTTCCGAATAAATTTTTTATAATAGTTAGCCAATCCAAGGAATGCTTGTACCTCCTTAATCGTAATTGGCATCTGTTATTTCGTAATTGCAATAATTATTTTTCGAATTTATTCTGATATATTCTAGAGTAATAATATGTCCTAGATATTCCATTTTCTATACGTAGAACTAGCTTTTTTTCTACGTTAATAAGTAATCTTACGTCCTGTAAAGCTTAAAGAACTTTATAAACGTATCTTGTATATGTTTTTTCTGTTTCTAAAAAGATAAAAATATTATCGAAATAGCAGACGAAACTATCGAGATATTTTCGTAATACATATTTAATTATTGGTTAAAAAGTTGTTGGTACGTTCGTAAGTCCTATTAGTATAACTAAATACTTAAATAATCCGTAGTTCGTTTTGAAAATTATTTTTTATTCGTATTATTTCTTAATCTTAATAAAATTATATTTATTTCTGAGATTAAATATTATGAACTATTTTGTTTCGTAAAATCGGTTTTTTATTTCTGTAATTAAAGGTAATAATATTCGATTTTTAATAATAATATCGTTCAGTTGTCGATAGTTAACTATAAGTTGCAATTTTTCGTTTTTTAGAAAGGGTACGAAAAATATAAGATATTTTGCTAATTACTTCGAAGATCGAATCCATCTTTTTTATAACCGATTTTTAAGTACTTCTTAAAAGCGCGTAATTCGTTTTTGCGAAAGTTATAAATAAGGTAAAACTTCGTCGAATATTCTTTTTAAGGATTATTTTATAATCCTATTCGCTGTATTCTAGTAGTTTCGTATTAAGCTTTTTTAAAAAAAGTTGTTTATATCTGTAATGTTATAATGGCATATTGGTTAAATCTTTTAATTTTTGGGGCTGCTATTTTAAATCGTTATTTAGTTGTCTTAGTTTCGTTCTAATAGTAATAACGATACGTCGTATTTTTTTAATATCTATTTCTTTTCTTACATTTTGCCCCTTTAGGTGGTAAGGTTTTTGTTGTACCCTTATGCCTGCATTTATCACTATTTTCGATCGAATGTTAAAATCTTAATTTTTTTGGTTTATTAACGGAGTATAAGACAAATTTTACCTGGCCAATTTTTTTATTAATCAAAACTTCGTACTGGCGTATCTATAATAATTTTAATATCATATCATAATTTTTAAATAAAACGATATCGAAATTAATTATTTAATATCATCTCTGGACAAAAATTTCGAAATAATTAATTTTGCAGATAATTTTTCTATTATCGTAGACTAATTCTTAACCTTAGGCATTCGTAGTTATATAAAGTTTTAATTTATATTTCCATAACAATCTAAGCTTATTAATCATATCTAGCACAATATAATTTCCGCCTAAAATTTCGTAATCTATTATTGCGATGTATTAATGCGTTGTAATTTGTATATATAAAGTAATAAAATTATTAACGGTTTTTATCATCGCATTTAAAGCCTTTTTAGGAGTTTTTTTAAATTTCTTTAGGTTTCGTTATTTTGCGGCTTTTTTATAGATAATCTTTTTTTAACCTTTTTCTTTAATTTATCGAACTCTATCTGTATTTCAATATATAACGTGTTAAGTTGTTATATTTGGCGTTTTTACTAGCGTATTATTTCTTCGAATTATATTTGTTACTTTTAGTTTTATTATTACTTTTTTTCTATTGTGTAAATTATTTTTAATAGTTTTAACCGTATTCTATTATGCGTCGTATTAATTATTATTTTAAAGTTTTCTTATAAACTAACGTGTTTTTTCCTTAATAACTTTTTTTGTTAAAATCTATAGTAAATACCAATTGAAAATGGAAATTTATAAAAACTTTTTAGTAATATTTTTCCACCGTATATTAAATTAACCTTTTTTCGTTTAATGATTGTATTATTTATAATAATAAAACAGGCTTTTCTGCAAGTATTATTTTTTTTGGGCCAGCTTCTTACCTCGGCTAACTGGTAAATATTTTCTTTTAGGGCTATGGATCGAAAGTATCGATATTATTATTTATTATTTTTGTTATTTCTGATTCGGTTTAGGAAATCGAATTTTTCATAATATATGCGGGTAATCTTTTTATAAATATATTGTTTTTATTTTTCATAATCGGAATATTTTCGTCGTCGACAACATATGGCATATATTCTGCCGTATCGATCAGGAGTTCCGGGACTGACTTTTTTATCTAATCCTAATATTTTCGTAATTATCTTTATAATTTTTTTGTTATGCTTACGATACTTATTAAATCAGCTTCCTAACTTTGCGCATTCTTTATTAGACTTTTCGCTATAGGGGGCCCGATACGTACTTAGGCCGAATTATGTTAATGGATTTATTTCTATTTTTTTGATTTTTCTTTTAGATTATTTCTTAAATACAGGTTTTTAATTATTGTGTTAAGGTTTTTTAAGTGCCTTGCATTATGCTGCTTTATGTCCCTTTTTGTTGCAATTAAAACATTTAGTCTGGCCTTAATCTTTTTTATAAATGGCCTTTAGTTCTATAAGTCCTAGCTCCGTGCTATAAAAAGTATTACCGTATTAAGAAATATTAGTATTAATCATATATCGGGGTTTATTGTTATTATTTTTCCTTAATATTTTTAATACGCCAAATATATTATCGATTGTCGATCTTAATTGCTATAACGATATAATCCGATAAATAATTAGGCCAATTAAGTTTAGAAACTTTTTTTATATTTCTTTTTTAAGGCGGCGAAAAATTTAACTATTATTATTTTTTGTTTTTAATTTAGCTTAAAAATTAATTAAAAGAACATATTGCCGTAATTAGATATTATTCTTTTTATCGTAATTATTGAATTTGTATTTCGGCTTTTATTTATTTCGTTTATTATTTCGAACATTTTTATTAATATTTATTTAGATTATTTATTATTATTATATATTCGTATTATTTCCGGGTTTCGTTTATCGATCAATAAAATAACGTATTTTCTTATAATAGGCTTAAATTAAATAACCGCGTTTTTAATAAGTTATTTAATTACGAATTTAATTTTTATAACAAGCGTAATTAATTAAATAAGAAAATACCCGAAATATATTCGGCATTAAATCAAAAATAATTACAATTTAATTGTAAGATAATGGATAGCTGTGAGCTGGGTGAGGTGATCTCCGACCAGTCGTAAAGCAGATTTTAAGAAGTGAATATATTAGGTTATTTCCATCTGGCCTTTCCTACTAGCTGTCAGATAGTGGATTTATATTAGTAAGTGGGTCGGTGGCTGATCGGTGGCTGGTCGGCTACCAGCCTTATCCTCATAGAGGCTGTATTTTCACATTAAATAAAGTTTTAGAGAAAAATTTTAATTTAAAATATTTAAATATTTTTCCTAGTTCTTGTTACAGGCTAGAGCCTATAGGGCAGCTCGGGCTTACGGAGCGAGCTCCTTAGCCCGAGCTCACCTATATGTATATAGGGAGCAGCCACCTCGCTGGTGGCTAGCTGTTTCTCCCCTTCCCTCCTCACCTTGAATATAAACCTTTGTTGGGCCGTGCCTCCGTTCAACCTACGCATTGTGCCCGTCACAGTTCTTTAATAAAATTTAGCTAAATAACCTAATTCGCTTAAAAGGGCTTTTCAATTTTGAAAACTTTTTTTTCTAACTTTTTATAAACAGCTTAGAAAACCGTCGTAAAATTATTATTATCCTTTTTAAGCTGAAAGATACGTTTATTTATAATATCCAGACGTCGAAAAACTTTTTTCCAAAAAAAGCAAGGTTGCTTCTTTTTTTCTCGGATTTTATTGCGGTATCCAAATTATTAAGAAATTGATAAATAAGTTATTCGGGCTTTTTATTAATAAATATAATGTTAACGATATAGCTTAAATTTTAAGGGTATTATTAAATGAAAATTATAACGTATATCGATTAAATAATTCAATTAATTATTAAATTTTAAATAATAAATATAATAATATATTATATTTTACAATATTAAAAATAAAAAATATTATTATAAATTAATTTTTAAAAATTATAAAAATAATAAACGTATATATTTTATATTAACTTATCGGTTTATTACCAATAAATTAATAATCCGGCTTATTTGCTTACCACCAGTAAGTTGGTAATCCGGCTTATTGGCTTACCATTAGTAAGTTGGTGATCTATTACGTAACTTGACCCGCTGTCTTTTCTTGGCTTGTCTTTGTCGGAGACCGTTTCTAGAGGCCGTAGCTCGTTAGGTCGTAACATTCTGCCAACATCAACCCGTCGACTTAGGTTTAATAGTTAGTTAATTAGGCTAGCCGTCACAATTATTTAGTAACGGAAAATTATTATTCCGTTTTCTGTTTATCCATTTTTTAAGAATTTTCTTACTTTTATATTTAAATAACTTTGAAGGTAAAAGTAATAAAAAATATTTTAATAAAGCCTTTATAATGTAATAATATAACGTTGAGTTCTACTATTTGAAAATATAGGGTTAAATTCTATTAAAAGTCTCTCGGTCGTTATTTTAAACGTATTAGGATAACGGCTATATAACCTTTTTGTATTTTTTATTTTTGTTTTAAAATTAATTATTATTTTATTTTCTTTTTAAGCAATTGCTTAATATTATAAGAACTTTAGCTGTTAATTCCTAACAGCTAGAGGAGTATATTAAACTTAACTAGAATCGATTAAACAACCAAGCTTTGACTTAATTTGATTACTTACTGAACGAAGGTTACTTTATGCACTTCCGGTATATTTTCCTCTTAACTACAGCTGTATTTACGTGTATAAAAGAAGGGTTCGCTACCCTCACCTTGTATCTAGGATCTTCTAGAGGTCATGCAACCTGTTGATACATTTTTCTTCAGTTATATGCTTCCGTGTGTGATGTCAGGGTCTCATAGTTGCCAACCCTATTTTCATTAAACACTCTAGTATCGGGGATATCTTACAAGGACAACCCCCGTTTTACATCACTCCCATCTCGTAATGGTGGCACTACCACTTATTTCTCCTGGGGACAAAGTACCGTTACAAATCCTTTCAGGCAGCCAGAGTTTAGGACCTCATTGAAAGGATAGAACCCTTTAGGATACAACTAAAGATGCTATCACTGGTTAAGGGCGCTCGGATCTTCTAGCATGTTGTAAGCCTGCCAGTGACTGCTCTAGGCTCCCAAGAGAGGTATTGGTGCTGACTTGTCCTCGATAACCGGGAATTCCTCCTTCGAGATCTTTCTACTGGCTGAAGATATACTGTGGTCATTATCAAGTCTCTGCGGTAATGCGGCCACCTCTACGGCCTTGCCATTCACAGTTGATCAGGTCACCTCCGTCGTTGGATTTATGTCGTGGTAGCAAATTGACCATATATAACGTTATTGCAAGCCGCGCAACAGCGGCGTCGCTTTTGCGACAATTAACTCCCGATTGATTCCAGTATCTCATTTCCAGGGATCTACTAGTAGATCCGCGTCCGTCAAAGCGCTTTTTGAAACTTCTCATCTGGTAAAGCTGGATTTGCAAATCGGTTATTGTGCAAAGCTAATTCACACACCTTACGTGATGGCTTGCCCCTGGGGCAGCCACTCCCTCTAGATAGGCAACCTCTGTCACTTGCCACCCTACCACTCTGTCATCGGATAACTTACAGAGGCTCTACGACCCCCACGCTCCCTGCAGATTTCCTACGACAACACATAAGCATAGTAGGTGAGTCCTTTCTTGGGATGATATATTATCATAGCGTAGTACACTTTACAGTGGTTATCAAATTTACATGGAAAGCTATTATCCTCCCTAAACCGGACCCTGTTCGTGAGAACCCGCCGTCTACCATCAGAAGTCAGAGTTTAGGGGCCCGCATTTGAAGTTACGGCATCCTCCAATCTCTTGTTTACCTCAGTTCGTTAGTGTGACAGCTAAGCTGAACGGAAGAAAGCGTTGCATATAGAGTATGGGAAGTGAAAAGTGTCTGACTAGATTCGAGTTCTACAGAGCATTGGCTTCCCGTAATAATGTTATTCCGAAGCGCTTATATGGCTTGGCGCCTTGATGACTAACAAGGCGACCCCTTTTTCTGAAACGGTTGGCTAATATATGAAACCTCCGAGGTCCTGCGAAAAGCACTGACTATGCAGCCTTGCGGCCGACGACGGTCATAATTTTGCCCTGGTGAATCACGATACCCCTTTCCGTCTCATGTACCGCCTTCTCAAACAACTCCACCCAGGACTCCCTCGTCATGGGCACCTGTCCCTGGGTCACTGTTGCCTTAGGCGGGAAGAACTCAGCCATCTCTTCCCAGACCATTAGATAATCCTCCGTCCAGCCCTTAAAATCCTGCTTTCGCTTCTCGGCAGCTTCCATGGAGACGTCTAGGAAGCCGTGCTCCTGCAGATGCTGGTCCAGCTCTCCCAAAATCTCGAAGTTTAAGCCTCGAGCCTCCCCGCCCGCTTTGAGGATGTGAGAAATCGTATCGCAGGCAGTCCTCGATATCTCGTTCGAGGGCGAAGGTGAGTCCACGAGGAATTTCTCGGCCCTTGTCTCTTCCCACTGCAACCAACCGCCGGGCTTAAGGAGGGCGAGTACGGTAGATAGGAGGGGCGTAAGATCGGAATTTACTATGATGCTCACGAAAGCCCGGACGTGGACAATGTCGTAAACGCCGACAATCTCTTCAGGTAGCGGCCTGGCAAGGATGTCAAGCTTTTTCAAGCTGATTGACGAAGGGAGGAAAGCCGAGGCAGGGAAATTAACCGCGTTAATGTCGTAGCCGTCCAGCTGGGCGGATACGCCCTTGTTGGAGAGCTCGCGATCCAAGTCGATGAGCCAGGCGCCATTGCCGCAGCCGAGGTCTGCGACCTTCAAGATCTTGGAGTCTGCGACGACAGAGCTGGGAATATGGGGGTTCAAGAGATGACCAAGAGTGTTCTGGAATAAGAAGTGCTGCAAGTGCAGGCGGGCCGAGGTTCTGAAGTTCCTGCCCGGCGCAATCCAGAAGTTGGAAATGCCACTGGAGGAATCATTGCTCAGCTCGTCTGAGGGGGAGCAGCAGCCATCATTACAATTGTTGTTCGAGCCGGTATAATGCCACCGAAACGGAGATTTTCGACAAGTTTAGTCTTGGGTCGTGAGGTGGTGTGGGAATTCTTTTTATTCTATAAGAGACGGGAGATCACACGAGGTATGGACCTAATAATCCGCATAGATATTTATGGCTCGACACAGTCGTACTAAAATCTTACGTAGGGCGCACGCTTGGAGTGGCAAATCAATTAAGGATCCTATCTTCTAGATAGCTACAAGGCGTCAGCACCAACAATGTTTAGCAACTGCTATCGGGCGCGTTGCCTGAAATGGTAAGTTTAAGTAAGTAGTTGGCACTCCTGTTAATTGGCCTAATTTGGGATGATTAGTAGAATTTGAATTTACCTCTTAAGGACTGTTGCACTCACGTCTTTGGCCCTCTATTAGATAGCTTTGCTAACATTTAATATTCATTACTATTCGCCAAATTAATGAATCAACTGAAGTATGCCCAGTTATGAATAATTAGTAAGTACTCTCCCTACTAATCAAGTACACATTTTATCTCAACAAGGGGCTCGTCATGGAGTACTCATTCGATATATCGCCAAATCGCATAGTATGCCTCCTCGGGACGGAACTCCTTATGGACAAAATAATAATCGTTAAGGATATATGCCATATTCAAATCACAAATCCCAGGATAGTCGAATGGCATATCGATACCAAGGGGCCGTTATGGAATCAATCAGAGCATCAGCGTACGCAAGTCTACCTAGCATTTTGCAACTCTTCAGATCCATCTAGAAGTGTGGTGGGTCTACGACACAAACCGGAGTGAACCCGTGTTGGTCATATTGGCTTTTAGGTCCAAGGCTCTGCTTTTCAACTCATAACGGTAGGTTGCATTTAACTCAACGAAGCTATCTCTGTCCTTATTATGTAAATCCAGGCCTATTGTTTCCGGTGGCCATCTACGCCCTCCGCATCCATGCGCATAACGGCAAGCAGACACGGGATTAAGGGTAGTCGCTCATAGCGAACACCCCGATCGGGTTCCAGTCCGATTTAAAGCAGGTCCATTGCCATTATCCCCACCAAGATAGCCGTGGGATGGTTGAAAGGTCAGTTGAGGATTAGCATGATTCCTTGCCTCGGTGAACGGGTCCGCTGCTGATGAGGCTGGAAGGTGTGGTCAATCTCGATTCAGTACTCATCCTCCTCAATCCCAGCCTGGTCGTCCTCGTCGTCCTCCGTCAGGCCGAAGAGTTCAGCTACGTCCGCCAAGTTCAAGCCTTTGGTGACTTCGCAAGTGTCCTGCAGAGCCTTGTCGATCTCTCTCATCTTCCTAAGCTGCATTCTGAGGATTCTCTGATCAATGGTGTCGTTGACTGCAAGTCGCACGAAATGCGTCTCCTTCTTCTGCCCGATCCTGAAAACGCGGCCGAAGGCTTGTTGCTCGATTGAGTGGTTCCAATACAGGTCAACCGAGATGACCCGGTTTGCACAAGTCAGGTTCAACGCTGTGCCGCCGCACCTCAAACCTACAATCTTCACAGCGTTAGCTATGGGAAACAGGTGATGGTCTGTAAAACGACTTACCATGACTTTGATCAACTTAAGTTGCTCAAATGCCTGTACCGCTTTGCGCCTCTCCTTGACAGTCATGTCACCATTGTAGTAGAGGAATTTGATCTTCTCCGAACTGAGCATACGGCCAAGTATCTTCGCGCGCAGGGTGAACTGAGTGAAGATAATGATCTTGTCATTCGGAGCCTCCGATTGCCATCTAGTGACAAGTTCTTTGACAGCCTTCGTCTTGGTACTCGGAACGAGTGGTTCTTTAGGTCTCTTATCGCAAGCATCCAGGAAGCTGGATTTCGAACCGCTAGTCAGTGATACTCCGTTTGCATCTTCGCCCGGTATAGATAACCCCAGTTTATTGGCCTTTTTGCCTTTTGTGCCACGCTTCCGGGAGTCGCGGTTCTGTCGGCGTGGACGTTTCTGGCTTTGGGATTGTGCTGCAGACATTGCCGGTATATATTCGATAACTGGCATTTCCACTTTCTCGAAAGCCGGTAAACTTGCTGTCACAAAAGGGACACCGAGGTTCTAGGCCGTCTTCTTTCTCAGTTTCGATATGTTCTTCGATGCATAGCTGGCAAAACACATGTTTGCACTGAATTATCAGTTACGAAACTTGGTGAAGGCGAAAGATGTCTTACCTCAATCATCTGGCAGGGATGTGTGGAGTTGTCGTCACAGACTTTGCATTGCATCAGCTCCAATGCCATCTCAGCATCTAATCTTCTGAGATGGCTATCCATTGAGGACTCATTACCGGATTCATTCCGGTCTTGTGCCAGCGTTGAGGGGTCCGGGACGAACGCGCTCAAATCCAGGGCTTCGTCGGTCATCTCACCCCAACGCCGAATTTGTTCATAGACTGGGCTGCGACCGGAAATATGTGAGAGGTTCAATCTGAGCTCTCGGATCTCCTCTAAGGTAAAGCTATCCCGGATCATGCCCTCAAGCAGAAAAGGGTGACAAATGGTTTGCCGTAGTCGCATGATGTAGACAAGGTATATCTGGATATTCTTCCCTGCTGCTTGGGCTGTAATTGCTTGGTTGAGCGACTCTTTAAACCTCTTTTCCAGTGACCTTCTTGGTGTCAGCATTCATCGGACTAATGCATATTACAAATATGCACTAACTCATATATGACACGCTCTTCTCTGCTAAGATCGAGCATCTCGATTGCGAGATGCGCTTGAGGTAAACTGACGAGTGGTCTTCCGAGAAATTTGTCCGAGTAAGTCCTGCAGAATATCAGTAGAGCGATCCAGGGGAGGGCCCATCCAAGAGCCTAGTTACCTTCTGATCATTAAAGAGGAAACAACGACGTTTAACTGAGCTTGCGTCCTTCGTTACAAGACGTCAGCATGATATTTCTTAGAACAAGCGGTGGATGGCGAAGCCCACACATCGTAGATATTTGAGAACCGCTTCGAAAAATCGGCGAAACTATTGGTCCATTTGGCTCGAAGGAACTTCAAATAGGGGTATAGTTCTACTCAACGTCAGTATAAGTCCATTGATGTTTATGCGGATATCACGTTGGTTTGCCTCCAATCGAGTTATGAATGGGCGTTCCAGATAAAGCCCAGCGATATTTGCTATTCAATTCACAACATGCTTGGGAGGCTATGGATGTTGGCGTATTCCCTCATTTTGGGGAAGGTTGACATACTAGCAGATCTATAGTTCTCGATGGCATGTGCTTCGTCCAGGATGACTCTGAAGAACTTGAGGCGAAAGAGCGTACTTTTCTCTTCTGTGCTGGTTTTAGAGTTTGTGAGCATGGTGCAGTCGGTTCGGCCTTCTAGGCTGGCTAAGAACGCATTCGAAACCTCTGTGTAGCTTGTAATCCTGCATATGATGTTAGATTGCCCTCGCATGATACGACCAAGGACCTTACATAATGTCCGTATGCTCGTAGACATAGTTCGGAGTCTCTCTGCTGGCTTTGTAATGTAGGATGTTCTCGGCCAACTCTTTTTTGCAATGCTTTTTGATCTCTGAGATCCACTGATAGACAGCACTCGATGGCACCACGATCAAGGTTATTCTTCGACCACGGGCCTTCTCTGTGTCGGAAGGCGGGTTGCCAGCACGACAGCCAGCATTTCAAGCGTTTTGCCGAGACCCATCACGTCCGCCAATACACCGCCGTAAGGCTCGGCTGGTGCAAATTCCCGCGATAGCATCCAGTCAGTGGCGAGTAGCTGATGCGCCATCAATGGGGTAGTCATTCCCTTGACCAGCCAACCTCCGTCTTTTGCTTTGACTCTGCTATATCCGAACCGCTTCGCAGCTTCTTGAATCTGTTCCATGTTCTCTGCTCTTAGGTGGATATCGAAGTTACCGGGTACGTTTGCTAGAAGTTGTTCAAACTGACTTTTCTTAGTCGTTGCATGGATACCCGCATCCGCAGTGGGGCCCTTTGCTCGGTTACTCTCTTCAACCGGGTCATGATGGCGCAGGAGGTTAAACAGCGCTTTGTTTGCTCGTCCAGGCATCGTCGTCTTTGTTCCGCGGATCCGCATTTGGCTCGGGCCCAGGAGCTGGCTATTTTTCGGCGAGGCAGATCGTTCGCTAGCTCTAAGACTGCTCTTAGCCTTCACGCGCTTGTTCTGTTTGGCTTCCATGTCTGCTAGATATCGAGCATGCGCCTCCGCTGCATCTCGTGCTGGCTTTCGTCGCTTTCTGGGTTGCGTTGTTTCTGCGGCTACACTCCCCGTCGCATACTCTTGGACGTCATCTCCAGTGAGATCCACTACTTCAGATCCATAACTTCGACCGCTGCTACGGTAATCTAATCGGTGAGCAGGAGCGCTGGAAGACTGCGTTCTTTCGCTATGGGCTGCTGATAACTCGTCAAGCCCAAGCCGTTTTCGATATTGCTCTATCTTCCCTTCCAATTTGATCAGATCGAATCTCTGTGACCGGCTAATCCTGCCGCTCTGCTTTAATTTCCGCAGCTCATCACATTGGACTTTTGCGTCTGCGAACTCTTGTATGGCTTCTTCATCAACAGAATCGTCATACGCCTCACTCGCATCCCCGTCATTACGGTGACAGGGAGGAGCCGTTCTCTTACGCTTTCGAGAATGGCGCCTGGGTGTCTGCTCCTGGTCATCGGACTCCAGAGATGGCTCCGGCTGAAAACCATCCGATTCAAGCTCATCACCGCGACTGACGCCGCCCAAGTAGGTACGCGGGCGTCTGGTTCTGGTTCGGGTTTCCCCACTCGGAAGGGGAAGTTTAACGTTGGAGAGGCCTACGTTAGAGACATCGAAGTCGCCGACGTCGTAGTCATCTCGGTCCTCGCTCTTGATATGTTCTGGCTGCGAGAGTGAATTTTCGAGTCCGGCGTCATATATCTCTTCACCGGCATTTGAGACAAAAAGCGATTCTTCTTCGTCGTCGCTGTTTCCGTCTTCTGCCTCGGCTCGGGTCTTGCCGTCGCCTTCCGTATAGTTTCCGTAGGTGAAGGCCCTCAGTAATGACATTCCTTGGGTGTCGGAGTCGTCTGTTACGGGTGAACCCGAGTCCGAGCCAGAGTCGCTAGACGAGGAAAAGTCGCAGACTGGCATGGTGTTCGGAGATTGGAAATCGCTCTATGTTGATATTAGAACGCAATGCTGCTATGAGCTATAGGGCAGTGTCTGAAACGCACGAGTGCAAGAGTGCAACCGAATCTAGTCAAGCGGACGGGGTTGATATAAACGGGGCCTTCGTTGGGGTGCTTAAACTAGAATGATTCGGAAACAATAGGAGGCGTCAGATTCAGTGTGTGTAGATGGTCAGTGTCCAGAGGAGGGAGTGGCTGGGTTAGATGATAGAGCAAGATCCAGAATATTAAATTATCTACGACCCTGCCAAACACAGTGTGGAAAAAGATGGAATGGCCGGTGCTTTTTCTGGTATACCAAGAGGCCCGTAAAGTTGTAGAAATGTGGACAGCGTCTGAAACTGCTTCCTAGGCGTTCAGAAGGCGGAATGGGAGTGGTGTAAGTAGGCAGCCAGGCGTAAAATCGGATATGTGGTATCTCGGTGATATTGAACCAATAAGTTAATGCCTAAGGAGAAGATTAAATTCGCAGATAGGTCAACTGAAAAATCTCCCATGGACCTCAGCCATGGGAAGAACCACAGATCGTTGTGGCTATCAGCTGGGCAGTTAGCTGCGTAATCCAGACGTGGTGATTGTGGGACATAGAGTATCCCGAGCTTAGATATGAGAGAGGAGGTTGAACTTAGAAAGAATTGGATAAACTCGGAAAGATGGGGGGAAAGGCGTTAAATATTGAATGAGTGACTCGAGGATGGTGCTGTTGGGAGGTTGAGGATGAACCGAGAGTGCTGGGATGACCCTGCCTTTATGAAATATTTAGGTGATGGCTAATTCAACTTGGACGAAAGGTATCTGAGCGTTACCGGTCGTGCCTTCCGCCAGTGGCTGCTTCTTAAATGGATGGTGTATTAAATCCAGGAGGCTTTCGACAGTTGCTATGTGTAAAGCTGCCTAAGTCGTTGCGTTGGCCCTATCAAGAAGGATTATACTTGCACTGGCCCAGAGATGAGCGTTTAACCCAAATATGCCTGTCGAAGCTATCTCTTGCATATGCCCTTTTTTTAGATTTTTTAGATTCGACTGTCCAGTCGGCTCCGACTGGTGTCCTTGACGTATTATTTTGAGTTGTCCGCGAAATAGAGATGGCGATGATGGTAGATCAAGAGGTAGGTAGATTTCTACGAACGAAAGGCCCCCAATTACCCCAATTATCGGTTGTCCTACGACAGATAGTCATGATTTCTCCATCACTCGTGGGATACTGGGTGACCCAGTCTGGGTCACCAACATAATTTAACATTTGCCAATGTCCAAATTCCGCATTGATTATATTCCCGCAGGTAAGAGCAGAGAATCTGTTTAGGGCGAAGTCCAGCACCCCAGACCTAAATTAACCAAAGCTGAGAGAAATATCGATGTCCCCCGCACGAACGAACTCATATTCTCAGTCTGGCATTTGGTAGAATGCGATCGTTCAATGTAATCCTGCCATCTATTGATTAATAGAAATCAATTCAATACTGTAAAGACTCTGAGGAATTCCAACTAATTCTATAGAAAAGCTCCAGGTGATATCTTCCACATAGTCGAAATATTGACATAACAGCAGCTTGAGTTGTGTTTGAAAGCTTCCCCCCTATTTCCCGTGGCTGAAGAGTCAAGTGTGGCTGGTTATGCTTACTTAAGGTTTTTGCCCCCCATGGACGCCCATGCATAAGCGCTGCGGGGTCCCACTGGAGAGGGCAGTCAGAAGCCCCAGTCCCAAGACGGCATCACCAGATCCCACTTGCATGCTTTCACATGTTGGCTAATGACGAAACAGAAGATCGGCAAGCTTTCTCGTAAATCAATAGGACCCATCATCACCCATACAGCCGCCAGACCGCCTCGAATAGAAAATCCTGTCACTTCGTAAGTACGTAAGTACCTCCCGAGCATAGTGACCAGCATTCAGGTGACTTATGATCTCTTCCCTCTTACCGCCTCGGTGGGACTGGGACTAGCCCTCACTAGGTTTGTTGTCAACATGGCGTTGGATCTCCCGCTGCCCGTTTTTGACGTTTGCGCACAATTTTACCATCCCGGTTCCTTCAATCGTGTATACCTTTATCATTTCTTGCTTGTCCGTAATTGAAGGCCGTTTACGTTGAATGTTCGTCCCATCTTTATCTTAATACTTGATCGTTGTCTGCAGCCAGGTGCATGTGGATGTGGCGCTGCCTGACTTCTTAGAGAAAAAGAGTGACGTTTTCGGCTGTTCACGGTCCAAAGGAAAACTCAACGTTCAAGCAGCAGAGTTGCTAGGTTTTCATATGCCAGACTTGGTTCTCTGTACATTGATTTCTACTTCCTAGCCATATGCGACGTGGCCAGTTTGCGCTTCTGAAGACAAGCAAGAAGAAGCAAGTGCAATTTGATTTTATATTTTATCACAGCTAACGATAGTTGGCTGAGCTGCTTGCACTGCCTCGAACGCCAACGAGACTGAGAAATGAGGCCATTTATCAACAACTGACTGCACCCCGCTTTCTTGTTCTCGACAACACAGCCAAAGGCATAGAGAATGAGAGTATGGTAGTTAGACCCCCATCGATCAGACTTCTCGTGAGGTCGCTGTAGGGATGGCCCCCTTGGAGGAGCTGGCAAATGCAACTATCGCCAAGCTCGTCCCATCCCAGCAGGAGCTCCATGAGAGGTATTCCTACCAATCTGACTCCGACAATTCGAAGCTGGTATCCATAATGGCCACCTCACTATCTCTGGCCTCTGTGAGCGTAATAGCCGCTCTTACTGCGTTCTACATGTTCGTGCGCATGAGGAGGTCTTTTCATCACGAGTGAGTACCCAAGGACTGTGTCCAGTATCGCGCTGTCGTGCGCTAACAACTACGAAGTTTAGTAATGCTCTTGATCCAAAGCGATATGATGAAGGCTTTCTGGCTTGTCGTTTGTCCGATCGTCTACTTCACCGAAGGGCAAATTCATTCGTCAGACACATTCTGCCAAGTTTCTGGATTTTTCCTGACAGTCGCCATCGAGGCTGCCGACATCGCTGCGCTTATGATCGCGTTGCACACGGCCTTAACCCTTCTTCTACCGCACCGTTTTGGCGCAGAGATTGGTCTCTATCCGTACCGGCGTATTGCCTACCTCTGTTGGGCTGTAGTCCCGATGGTGTTGGCTTCTATAGTGCCTATTAGTGGGGGGACGTTCGTAGACGACGGACCAAAATGCTACTTGCCGATTTCCCCTACCTGGTACCGTCTGATGCTCAGCTGGATCCCTCGATACATATTCTTCGGGATCATATTGTTCACTTACGGAGGGGCTTACCTATATGTCAGGCTACAGCTGCGGCAGTTCCGTCAGTTTCAGCGCCGTGTCAGCAGAGCTAGCGGGCGCACCCTGAATACATGTTTTTCCGGAGGTGAGGATCGTCGGCGGCATCGCGGAAGTCGAGTGCACAGCGTTCCAACCATTCCTCCGATTGCGGACCACGGTCTCCTCGCTCCTGACCAAGCCGACGGGACGGCAGCCGAAGACCAAGGGGGCCGTCATTTCTCCACCGCCTCCACGATTGCCATCGCGAGACGCCCAACTGTGCCGAAACCAGTACGGTGGACTGAGAGAAGGTCTGTATCATGGAAGCCGGTGAATTTCAACCAGAAAGCTACGCCGACAACGTCCAGCGGACCACAAGATGTTGATGTCGACCCGGTCGACCAGATCGACCCGATCGACCCAGGACATAGTCACAATGTCACCGAAATCGTCACACTGCAGCCCTCGGAAGGAACACAGCTAAACTTGTCCATCAACTCGTCCCCTAACTCGTCCATGCCATCAAAACGACCATCCGCACAGTCATCATCAGGGCACAGCCGGTCATTCTGGCGCCGACCCATCTCCCTCTCGAGCCTCGCATCATCCGTCCACAACATCCTGGACATCCTCCGCCGCGGCCCGCCCGCGCCACCGGGGCCGTCGTCGAGCTCGATCTACCTGCCGCACGACGAGACGGAGGCGATGCGGCGGTCGCGCGAGCACACGCAGCGGCAGCTGCGCCTGCTGTTCGTGTACCCGGCCATCTACATGCTGACGTGGGTGGCGCCGCTGGTGTCGCACGTGCTTGAGCTCATCCGGCGCGGGAGTAGCGGTGGCGGTGGCGGTAGCGGCTTCCTGGAAACCGATCCCGACCCCCAGTCCTCATCATCCTCCTCCTCGCCGTACGAGTACAACGAGCCCTTCGGCCTGCAGGTGGCCAGTATCGCGAGCCTATGCGTCGGCGCCGCCGTCGACTGCTGCTTCTTCAGCGCCTGGGAGAAGCCCTGGCGCCACCTGCAGCGCGGGTTCCGCGAGGGCCTCGCGGCGCGCCTCCACCTCCGCCTGCGCCTGCCGACGGGGCCCAGCGGCGCGCGTTTTGACCGCGACGACCACCACGGCGGTATCGGTAGCGGTCGCCGGCGGGGCGGCGGCCGCACGCGCGAGGAGCGCAACCGCGACGCCCGCCTCGCGCAGCTCCGCAGGGACCGCGAGGCCCTCGAGCATCTGGCCGAGGCGGCCGTCGCCGCCGTGCGGCCGAAGAGGGCCGCGCCGAGAGAGTGGTGGGACACCGTGGACGACGACTATGGCGAGTCGGGTGGTGGGGATAGCACTACCACGAGCAACGGGCAGTCCGCGGACCGGGGTTCGATTCATGGCGTGGAGCGGGAGTGATTAGTCTTGTAGGCACGGGACAGACAAGGCCGGGCGTTATTTTGGGTTACACATTCAGGGGTTCATTTTTGCCTCCCGGGTGGGGAGGGGGACTACAGCGGCATTACGGTATGCATGAGGGTGGGATTTAGCATTTACATCCAGCGTTAGGTAGGTACCTAGCAAAGCCTGGAGTTTGGCAGCATGGGAAGGGAAACGGGCATCGGGTATTTGGCATAGGACGTGGAACGGACATTTGCACTTGCGTCTCTTCTCGGCGCGCAAGTTCACCATCAGCATCGGCATCAGCATCAGCATCGGCATCGGCATCGGCAGCAGTATCAGCATCATCCGGGCGGGCATTGGGCGGCGTCTAGCATAATATTGTTGCTTGGGTGATTTGGCTGTGATCAGTCAGTCAGTCGGCCAGTCAGTCAACACGTATGATATGCAGTCAAAAGAAGGGTTGTCACACACACCCGCGAGGCAAGACCGGGGAAGTAATTTCAGTGAAGCAAAGCCAGGCTCGTTAAGATTGGTATCCTCGGTCTATATCGCGTCTCTCGCACCCTGCCGTGCTATTCCCGAGCGTCGGGCCTCAATACCTACAGGGCGCGCGCTCGCAGTAAAACTCACGCCGTGCCCCCGTGTAACCGTAAGCCCCAACCCGTGATTGCCCGCCGGTCGAACCACCCGATTCCCGCACTTCCCCGCCCGTGAATGCAACAATGCAACAACACAGCAACGATTTATCGCACAACGGGCGGGTAAAAACTCCACGGATAAAGCTCGCATCACCCGCACGCCGGCGGGGATTGTTTTTTTCCTCTCTTAACATAAATAACTCTCTCGTCCCCTATTCATCCTCTTCTCATTCACGTAAGAACTTCAAGAACAGCTTGGCGACGGCGACGCCGTCGTGCTCGTCGCCGACCCTGCGCATGCCGTCCTCGAAGACGACGTCGGTGATGATGCCGCCGTAGCGCCGCTTCTCGAGGATCCCGCGGACCATGTCCTCGGTGAACTCCGGGTGGCCCTGCACCGAGATCAGGCGCTTCGGCGTGTAGAACGCCTGCGTGTCGCAGATGTTAGTCCTCGCGAGGTTCTTGACGCCCGGGGGGTGAGTGAGGACGGCATCGCGGTGCATCTGGTGGATTCTCTGCGTTGCGACGTGACAGGTCAGTTTGGGGTCGTCAAGTCGGTGGACTTAGGCTAAAGACGTTGCCACATCTATTGCAAAGCAGGCAAGGGGAGGGGAGGGGACACGGACCAGTTTCTCCAGCCCGAAGAGCTCCTTTCCCTCCTCGTTCAGCTCGACCTCGGTGACGCTCAGCTCCCAGCCGCGCTCGCAGCGCGCGACCTTGGCGCCCAGTGCCAGGCCGATGATCTGGTGCCCGAAGCAAACCCCGATGACTCTGACGCGCCCGTCCTCGAGTACCCGTCTCGTGTACTGTGTGAGCCGTACGATCCACTCCACGTTCTCAAACGCGGATGCCTTAGATCCGGTGATGAGGACGGCGTCGATGGTCTCGGGGTCGGGATACGCATCGAGATTGTCGACGATGTCGTGGAAAGACAGTTCGAGCTGGGAAGAGAGGGGCTGCGGCGGGTCGAGCCCGGCGCATGCGCGCTCGAAGAGATACGTAAAGACATCACCGTACGACCCATACTTAGCCTGGATGTTGGGAGCGGGATTGTCGGCCTCCAGGATAGCGAGGCGGATTGGTTTGGGAGCGGAGGAGCCCATTTCGTATGACGGGGTAGGATGCGAAATAGGATGCGAAGATCTCGGAATTTTAGGTGACGCTGGGTCGAAGTATCAAGGCAAAGCAAGTTAAGATAACCTCAACAAAAGGAAAGAGAGAGAGGCAGGATGAGCACCGATAGGAAGAGAGAGAAGAGAGATAAATAAATAGAAAATCTAGTCCGAGAACGAGCGACTGCGCTCACGGGCCATTGAATGGTAATAAGGACAAGGTGTTTGCCCCCGTATTGCTTTTGATCATTCACTCTTTAGCCAACCAACCTGTTATTTACTATCTTGAGAGCCTCATTCAGAGTATCAACTCCTTCAATGGCGGTATTAAATCCTGGCATTAGTACGGGGTATAACATCGACAGGGTGAGTGGTGACGGTCCAGGCGGGGGCGGCCAAGTGGAACGGTGAATCCCCGGATACCGAGTTAGTGTATCAACCTACTTTAGTGCAGCAAATGCACAGGGACTGCAATGCCACTTCGGACCTGACTTTGACGCTTGACTGGCATTACTATTGAATTATCGACTTGAAGTGGGGAAGCGAGATATTGAGTTTCCTCTCCAGTACGTAATATGGGTAGGAGGGAAATGCAATCGAGTACTGTACCTCGGGTAAGGACTGATAGGCAGAATGGACAGGCGGTGACCTATTTTGGCCAGTAATGTGATTTGAGGCTCAGCGCCAAGGCCTCGTGAGGCGTGATTCGCCCGCTCAAAAATAAAGTCCCCATACTTAGGTAAGCGGGATGGCTCTCTTGGAACTGTTGTGATCCGGGTGGGCCAGTGAAGGGTCAATAGCTATACTAGTTGTTTCTCGTGGAAAGACACATTAGATTTCAGACTGTTTTCCTCCGTAAGCCATTCCAACTCCCCAAGCAGCATTCGACGTTAACAAACTGACGGGGTTCGGACCCGGCTTGGCAGGCCCCTGAGGAGGTGCCTTTGTAGGTTCGAGTTTATCCCCGATAGAGCATCTCGCCTAATGTGGTAAAGCTTTAGACTCCCCAGTTCGCAGTCCCTCGGCCCTAGGACCTTGCCTAGCTTTTGACGACCCAGAGCAAGGTCCGTAAGGCAATATTCCGCGAATGTTGGGACACTCATGCCGCAGGGGCAATCCATACGAGGGGGGACGGCATCATAACCTAGCAAAGGTAATCCACTCATTCGGAGGGTTGCTTCCTTCTGCACTATTCTGTCCAGGTCAACACCCGGCTTTATGTCGTGCCTTAGCGTGACGCGAGATCTGGGCCGCCTTGGTTGCTCAGACCTATCAGTGGGATTGCTCATATAGATCGACTAGAGTATGTAGATACCGCTTAACCATGCGCTTCTTCACCAGGTAGGTCTCGGGTACCATTATCAAATCATGTGAGAAGGGGGGTTGAGGGACCTTAGATAATGCTGGCATTAGCGACCTACAACCAGCCAGAGATAATTCCACGTAAGCGATGACCCGACCCGTAGTAGCGTTTTGCGGGATCATCTGCTTGCATTATCAGCATGCAGGTAGGATGACGGTAGACGCCAATAGACGATGGAGGGCCATGGTATACCTAGACTGACCTCGATTGCGAAAGGTAAGACCGACAGCCTGGTGTGCCATTGCAGAATGACGGCCGCGCATCTCCACAGAAAACTAGGGCTGCGAGAGGCCAGTATCCGAGCCCGATCACAGGTGAGCCTGGCAGTCAGTCAGCAGGTAGCCTTTCAGATCCGCGCCATGGTATCCGTGCCTACTAGCAGCCTATCTTGAGGTCCTTGAGTTTAAGTTCTGACAATTATCCTGCATCCCGTACAACGTTACCTCCGGGTACGGAGCTGAGACTGCACACGGAAGTGTTAGCGTCAGTCTCGAGCTCGCCGTTATCCTTGCGAGTAGCCTTGATATCACATGTAGATGAACGCGATCACACTCTTGAGTAGCTATTGAATCGACGTCCGTTTAGCCACCTTGGTGAGTATCGGATGTAGGGTGTCGGTCACCCACGAAGATAGGTAGATATCCACTATTTCAGAAGATTTAAGGGATCAGAAGCGGTTTTCCGGAGCAAACCTACAGGCCGAGGTAAAATGTAGGACGAAGAGGATAAGCCAGGGAACGGTTGAAATCGGGATCGAGTCATTTTCTCAGACAGGTTGAAACCGGCGCTACTCCGAGACCATCCGGGTCGAATGGTATCATTGCACGGCCAAAGTAGGTTAAAGGAGACGGAAAGTTCCGCCGTAGTTGATAGCAGAGAGGTAGTCATGGCAATAGCGGCCGAGACTCGTGGTGGTCTGAGTCCCATTTGGGCGTTAGCTGAGTCTAGTTAGCCTTCACTCATGCGGAGAAGGATCACCATGACTATGTCGCGCGTGTGGCCACAGGATGTCAAAGACCAGATATTAGCCAGAGCTGCATCAATATCTCCCGCCGCAACTAAGAATCCACGGCATTAAATCCCGAAGGGTAACCTGGGGCCAATATCATGCTGGGGAGATATGAAGGTAAGGGGCTAGGGACGTATAAGTGCTATCCTTTTGCTTTATTCCATGTAACCGCAAGGGTTGTCGTCGCATTTGGCGATTTGAGGTCTGTAGCCAGATCGACGTGCACTATATCGTGCATCTACGTACCACACTCATTACCGTTAGACAATTCAACGTGAGATGATACGGGTGGTATTTCTGCGCGTAACAAGCCTGCCGAGCAAAACACATTAATCCCAAGACTTCCACTGCCACAACGAGAGGCCGATGCACATATACTACAGCTCTTCCTGCAATTCCAAGCTGGAGGGTAGGCGTCAACACGTCGTATGCTTGAGTAAGCCTACCGTGGCTTGGACGGAAGCGATGGCTATCTTACTCCAGCGGCGCACCATCTAGGATCGGTATTGAGCTGAACTGGTTGGCATGTGTCAGCTGAAGTTGCCATCAACACTGGATAAGTCGTATGAATTACTTCGCCGTCGGCACATGATAGGAGGCTCAAAGAGCGGTCGGAGAGTTGTAGCCAGGCAAAAGAGAAAAGAGAAAAGAGAAAGGAAAAAAGAAAAAAGAAAGCATGACAGTGGCAATATCGAAGCCACGCTGACAGATTGATTATCTAAGATTCGACACCATGCTGACGAATTGTCATCACGAGGTTACGATACAGACTCAACCTCAACACGGCGTGTGTTGAAGGCTACTCGCATGAGGCCGAAACCCGTGATGGTGAGCATGAGGAAGTCTGCCACTATATGGGCTGAAAGACGGTTGAGGTCAAGGGATAGAAATTTTCGGGGGCTGTAAAAATGAAGAGAACTGTTGGCATCTAATCAACGGTGGTGCGTTCGTTCTCGATGTAAGCCTGGGCACTCGGCGAGGTATAGAGATGAAGCAGGATTACTAAGCTTGGTCATCATGAAGAAGATTCAAAAATTGGCGAAGAAATTGCGGGTCTCCATAGGCAGAGGCGGACAGTGTGTATATACGGTGTATATCAACATATTCACTGTGTGCCGAACTTTCGGTCATGATACAATCAACGCCCGAATAACACATGTTCGTCTTTTATCAGTCTTTCAAACACGTTGTCACAAGTCAATCTCGTACCTGGTCATTATTAATTGCACAACGTTATACAATTCGAACTAATTATATGTCGTCTCTTTTAAGAAGTTATAATTTCAGTACTCGGTGGCTCACCTTGTTGTGAGGCCTCAAGCGGAGTCCTCTAGGCAGCTAGTAAACTGCTTACGAGATCGATATTGCTCAAGTCCTGGGTAGCAACACGACTTAAGATATTATACCGACGACATACGGAGTAGCGATTATTGTGTGATTGGGGACAAGCAATATCCAGATCTCCGCAACTACTATCGCAACATCCAAACGGTCTTATTAATCGCCGGTTTTCACTATCATGGCAGCGTCCTCGGCGCCCATATACTCACTCCCGAACGAGGTAACAAATCCCCACCATCAAAGACTTATGTACTTATGTAACACTAACAACCCCTCCAAGGTGCTTATCCAAGTCTTGTCTTCTTTCTCTACGCGCAAGCTCCTCCCCCTCGCCTCCGTCAGCAGACGGTTTGCTGGGGTCGTCGGCCGCCTCCACTACTCCCGTCTTCACGAAGCGTCGCTTCTTCAGGATCATGAGCTGATACTCGAGTGCTATCATCCGAGCGTCAAGATCTCGACGCCGACGCTGTTCTGTGAATACCTCGGCACTGATGGGTTGACAGAGGCTGGTGACGGCGTAAGTTTTGGAGAGATGAATGCGCTGTACACCCGGTTCCGTCCGTACCTCGGCGACGAGCACTTGAGACCCCGTGCCAGGTACCCCACTAGACGCGTAGTGGAAGGCGTAGAAGATAAACTGGCCGAGTTACCGACGCACGATGTTCATCTCGAAGCTGGCGAAATGTTCTCCCAGCTCTGCACCGTGGCTAGTTTGATCAAAATAGGCCCGAGACGGGGCCTGTTTCTGAGCATCGCTAATGTCACGGACGGATGGGTAAGAGTGTTCCGAAACTGGCTCGAAAGCCAGGTGGCAAGGCCATCGGACGCCCAGCATCCGGTGGGAGACGTCGAGGACGAGTCCATCCTATGGACTAGTTCCGCAAAGGATGTCGGCTTGAAATTCCGCGTCGTTGAGAAAGATGATTCTCGCGCGCCGGTATTCGTGACAGCTAGCGAAGAACCCCCAATGTCCTACACCCTGCAATACGAAGGTATGGTGGACTGCTCATTCGGAAGTCCTCAGGAACACGAACTAACGATGCGACCACAGAGTTATTGATTCGGACTAATCGACTACTACTCGGCCTTGAGACTTCATTGGCTCAGCAGGTCTATCCTTCAGGTAAAGCAGTCGTGATGGCCCCCATGTAAACTTATCGAGGACAAGGATCCAACCAGACTATGGCTGATAGCTGATAGAAAGGCTCTCATGAACATTGAGATATGGGAGAAGGTGGACTCGCTCCTATGAAAAGATCCACCTTGCTTCTAGCGTGACAAGGTATATGTGAAACCCATGGATCCTTTCATCCACGTTCTCTACCTTCTCCCAAGACTCATTCAGAAGAGTCCAAGCTACTTAGCCAACTATCGATAAGGTAAGAAGCGAGTCATAGATTGCAGAAAACCCGATGTAGAAACGGCAGCCGATGTGGTTGGGCCCCGCGAACTCTGCCGGACTCGAAGGGTTCATGATGACCTTCGCTGTCTCCAACTCTACATTTACATTCGAGTGGCGTACCAGGTAGGAGTTGGATTGCCGGTGATCCGCATGAACACGGCTTAATATTCTCCGGGTAGTGTAGACGGGGTGCCGGTGAGAGATGGAAGGTTAACGGTGGATGAAACCTTAATATATACTAATATATCGACGTCCAACGGTGTTTATGAAACACGGCTCGTGTGATTCACTGTGGGCGACGATCCACCACAGTGTGCATAGGTATATGATCGCAGCATAATATCCTCTTCTTGCCGAGCTGCGCTCGACTGTGATTGGTATGTACTGCGAGAAAGCCCGTTGAGCCCACAAAGAGCTTCTCGGGATTCGTTGATAACAGATTCGGGTAGTGATAGGTAATAGAGACAGGCCAGGCTCTTTCTTAGGCGCGTATGTATGATCGGAAAAACTGACAATATTACAGAAATTCCGCCAGCCGCATATAATCGCTATCACAAATGACAAACCTCATAACCAAGGACTCGGTAACGTACGCACTAATTAGGTAAATACTGTATTGAAGGATTTATACGAGACCTGGGCTCAGCTGCAGTCAGCCAGCCCCCTCAGACGTCGTCTCGCCGACATTACGCGATAAAGAGGCAGCTCGGAAACGGGGATCAAAAATATTGATTACTGATTTGTGGGATCCCGGATACGTTAGATGTATGTACGGTTCAGGAGGGTGCATCTGAATTATCGATTTTTCTCGGCAGACCGGCTGTTCCTGCATGTGGCCCCCTCCCCAAACCGACTAACCAATACCCATCACTGCGAGTTGAGTTGGGGGTTTGGGGGTCTCGGGTTCACCCTTACCAGACCAGGGCAAAGCGCGCTTTTAGTCCAACATCTGGACATTCCTTTTTCTTTATTCTACTTTTCAATTCGTAGCGCAAGGCCTTCACCGGAGTCAATGGCAACAAAAAGAGCATCAAAGCCCCTCCGAGCGAAACTCCCCGTAAAGTGAGTACCCCGCGCTTCCTCCTGCCGACAGGGGTTCTTTTTTAGTAAGGACTCGATGTCAACGGTTGTTTCTAGACCCGGTAGGGCAGAGACACAAGCCAAGCCCCCCAGCCCGCGTCATTCGGGTTTCACCGGGCCCCCTTGGCCCACCGCCCCCTTGGGATTCCCGTCGGCGTACGTAGTAGAACGCGAACCATCCGACCCTATTCCGGGAAGACATCATGCACATCTCCTGCAAGGGCCACCCTCCTAGCCTGAGATCTGCGTGTCTTTTATCGGATTGTGTTTGCCACGGTAAAAGCCATCCGTCACACTGGAGGCTGGCAACTTCAGCAGGTTATGGGGGGTCCCAAGAGCGACCAGTATTGAGGACTTGCAACGCATCATTGATGAAAAGCAATATTTATATGCAATACTTCCTTTTTAACGGGCGCTCGGGAGCCCCCCATAGGTCAAGCAGGAGCTCATAGGCTCGAGCAAACTCGGGAGCCTATGCATAGACTCGGCATCAGCCTGATCTGGCTCCGCTTGGACGCTCAGCGATCGCATCCAGACTCTCTAGGCATGAGATCGCGTGTCATCACCGTGCAGCTTGCCCGCGACGGGAACCCACCCGTTTGCAATGCGTGGCCCGGCATGTGGAACACTAGCGAGCAGTGACAAGTAGTCTATCACACCAATGCATTCATGCGAATAACTTTCGGGGCGGTCGAGCGGGTAGTCCCCAGCCCCAACGCCATCTTCGGACGAATGCTTCTCCCGTGCATAACTGCTGACCGATATTACCGTTAACTCGGCCGCCACCTTTGCTTTTGCGTCTGTACGTCCGCGCTCCCTCGCCTTTTCTAATCGCCTCTCCCTATCTATATCTTTCATTTCTGAGGAGTTGAGCTTCTCCCGAGGCCTAGCAGTCTTTTCCGGGTAAATTTGACATTCGCTTTTCGCCCTGTGGCTTCCGCTCATTTTCGAATTCAAGCAAGCCGGCCTGTGATGTAGCCGACCTGCGTGCTGACAAGTAACCTGTCGACCCAAAGAAGGAAGATATACATTAACCAAATCAGCTGGCCCTCCATTGGATGGAAGAGGATAGTGGTTGTTGTCATGTCGCGCCCGGAATCCGTCGAATCGACCATCGATATATCCGAGATCCAGAAGCGCTTTCCCGCTCCTCCCAGGTTAAGCGTCAGTATCCGGAAGGCGCTACCTCCTTTACCGCCAGTGTTAGAGAGTCCGCGGGCAACAACTGTTCTCAATAGTTTCCCATCGCCGCCGAGAAGCCCCGCGAAGCCCCTACTGAAGTCGCAAGCGGAACCGGGTAAGGAGTTTCCCGCGCTCTTGATGAGCTCTTTCAATGCCGCGTATCCACCACCTCCGTTACCCAAGGACCCACCAAGACCGTTCACTGCCTCGACAAATGCAGTGTCGTTCTCGAGTGCGGAGTCGAAGAGGACTATCAAGTACGGCACGGGAAAATTCTCCGCCGTGGAGCTCTCGCCACAACCGAGCGATGATCCAGACGATCCATTGGTAAGCGCTCGCCAATGTCATGGCTTTGTTTGCATGCATGTACGTTAACTGCTCTCATATAGAATTGGCCACTGTGGAGGAAGCATCTCAACTTCGCGGCGCTCTTGTTCATGGTTGCGCTTATCGGGGTCATGAAGACAATATTCGTCAGCACGAATAGCGTCGTTGCATTAAGTTATAGTGTGTCGTATACCGCCGCGGTTGCCCTGACGGCCGTGCCACTGATGATTTCCGCCTTTACCGGAACATTGAGTTTAGTTGCAGGCAGGCTCTGGGGAAAGCGGCCGGTCTACCTAGGCTCTACCCTTTTCATATTCATCGGTGTCGTCATGAACATGCAGGTCTTAGGTAGCTTTTCTCAGAATATGGCGGCCAGAGCATTTCAAGGCTTGGGCTGGGGCGCCTTTGAGACACTAGTCCTCTCCTCGATCCAGGACACTTACTTCGTAAGGGAGCTCCCCTCAACATCCCCCTGAAAATCACGCGCTGACCGGTCCTAGGAACATCAGCGACAGTCTAAGATTGCAATTTTTCACGTGGTGGCTACCGCCACGACCTGGGGCTCACCCTTGTTAGGTGGTGTTGTGTCATCGGGACCCGATGGTTTCACCAGGCAATTCAGAATCATCGGCGGTTTCTTGCCATTCTCAATCCTGTTGTTGGTCTTCGGGGCCCCGGAGACCGTGTTCAATCGCCCAAGCGCCGAGCTACGGACACCGACGGCGACTCGACCCCAACCAATGTGGTCACAGGTGAGACTAACGAAGGACGCGGCCCGGGAGTACCTCATCGAGATGAAGCCATGGTCGTACAGGGCCGACTCGATCGACTCCAGATTGATCCTGCAGGCACCTCGAGCGTTTATGGCCCCAACAACCGCGCTGTTGTTTGCTGCCACTCTTTTGCCCTACGCGAGCCTCTGGAGCCTAGCGAGCTCCCTCTCCTTGTTATTCTCACCCATACCTTTCATGCTACGTGAGTCGGCAGTGGGCGCTCTGATGACAGGACCGTTCCTGGCGGCTACCGCAGTGGCCGCAACACTGTCAATTTTCTTTCCCAGACGTTTCACGAGGACTATCCATGTCGTAACTGTCGCGGTAGGCACCGGAGTTGCTTCGATCGGAATCCTTGGTTTTGGATTATACGTCAGAGGCGCAGTGCAGATGCCCGTAGACAGCTCGGCCCCGTCGACCGGCTCGCCGTGGGATGCGAGATTCTTAGGCGACCGCGTGAGCTTTCTGGTGGTCTCGTGCCTGCTCGCTTTCCTCGGCGCCGGGTCGCTGGTGCTGGACGCTACCATCCGCCCGGCCATCCAGCGATCGACCGCCTTCACGTCTTCGAGTCTCCTGGTCGCCTTGCGGAACACGGCCGACATGCAGGGGGGCTTGGCTTGCTTGCGGAACCTCGCCGCTGGCATCGTCATCTTGGGGCTGCCCAACGCTGTCTGGACCTGGGACGGCCTGAAGTCCACCGCAGTCGGAATCGGCGTGGCACAGATCGTCGTCGCCGGCGCCGTGTGCTTCGTCTGGTGGTATTACGACGAAAATGTAAGACAACTGGACGGCCGGTTGATGGGGCTCGTCGACCTCACGGTTCTGCAGCCTCAGGGAAGCTTCTTTGACACGGATTGAGGCGTCATGGAGTGCTCTGAAAATAGTGGCTGGTGAGATGTGGACAACCCAAGGTCTTCCCGGATTTTGTTTTGTACTCGCAATACGCTACGTAAGTATTAGAAAGGCAAGGCTCGACGCTCCACGATAGGCATGAGGATAACGAGTAATGATACATGAATTACCCATCAGAAATAAGGTCGCAGCAATTGGAATCAAGGCTGTAAGACTCAAGTAGCTGTTATCGCCAATAACGGGATTCGGAAGGAGTGAACTTGATGCAACAGATGTTATTGATGGCTTCCGTCCGTCGAGAAATAGATGAAAGACAAACTTGTATGTGCAGCAAAGTTTCTGACCAGCGTATGTCTTGTTGTTTTCTTGATGTCGTAGATCAGAACGGCCTGCTAAGTGGGGGTAGCCTCCATTATATATGGCCTAGGTGCGTGGCACCTGCTGTGACATTGCCAGTATGTCGGTGGCAGCCAAGAGAAGAGTGGCTTGTTTCCTTCCCCACCGGACAGGGAGCAGCTCTTGCGGAGTTAGGTGTTGAATCGGCGTCACGGGGTTGACTGTCTCAGCCTCCGGGGAGAACCTGCGGGTAACCGCCCTCCCCGCGTCTCAGCTGCGGCAGCCCACTGCTCGACCGCGGAGCCCACGATTGCCGAGTGCGGACTATGAAATTTCATCACAAAAGTCGCACAGCATGTACATCCTGCGTAGCGTTTTCGTGCGCATGGTTTTCCCAGCAGGTAGATCGCTATCCGCTAATGGGCGCCAAGGCTAGATCTCGGAGCCGTGGGCTGGAGGGATACATAACATGCCTAGAAGATGAAGTAATCGCACGATATTAATAAGGGTTTCTCCGAATAACAAAGTGTTGCCAAGGTTGGGGCTCTCGTCAACCTGAAGGGGATCGGGTGGCAGACTGGTAAGCGGAGGGGCATGAGGGAGAACGACCAAGGTTAGGCTTTACAAGAGTATTCACAATACGAATATTTGCGTCAGCTTCGGTAATGGCACCCGCGCGAGTGCCGCGCCGGGAATATCATCATCTGCAAAGATATGCTCTGACCCTAAGCCCTGTCGGAGCATGCTGTCATCGAATGTCGCGCTTCAATCCATAATAGGGGGAGACCGTCGTGGGTCGGAGGCCTGGTAGTAGATCTCATTGCAGCGCACAAGAAGGGGAAACACTATCCGCAGAGAAAGTAAACACGCAGCATTAAGAATACGCTTGTTAGACACCAGCGAACCATCAGAGGTCAGCTAGCAGGCTCAGCCAAGGGCTCCCCGTCCTTGATACTCTGCGGGTCGTATTTCTTAAGGCGGATAGCTACAGATAGGATGTTAGTGGCTGCCATTTCCGAAGTGAATCCGAAAGTAATGGTCGTTCCCCGAGAACAGCGTCTGATATGGAGTCCATATTTATAAGGGGCAAGAAGACAGTGGATAAGCTTCAACAAACCAGGGAACCAACCGTCGACAGCTATCAAGCCTGAGATATCTACGGGCGAAAAGCCCTCGAGGGAGTCTATAGACGCGCCACTCTAAATAAAAGTAAATAAGTTTCTTATAGATACCCCAAATACGCGGAGGAAAACAGGGTAAGAGACTCTTAAATCACTTCTTCTGGGGCCGCGTTTCGGGGTGAAAAGACAATAGTTGTTGACGAATCCCTTTTCGGGGCTGAAGTAGAGGCTGTACGTGCGTGTCGAACTGGTCACGCAACTCGCAAACTTGTCCATTTAAGGACTAAGCCTCCAAGATTCAAGATGCGCAGGTCGCGCGATCGCCCTGTGAGGCAATTGGTTAGTATGTGCATATCAGGGGAAGCCGTGAGTTTGGAGCACATGACAGAAGGCGGTTATCTGGGGAGACGACCATCAGAAGTCATCATGACAAACTGCCCGAAGGAGCTGGAACATGGGCAATCCCAGAATCCCGGTGTATCATAGCAGCCTCGGCCCTTGAGGCCGACCAGAACCGACAAAGTCAGTATAGCCACATGCACGCGTCTTTGTCTCTCTATACTGACTAAAGCGGCTCAATAATAATGATCACTACAAGGTTCCGTAGGATTATGGATACTTCATAATGGCTCTAATTGGACTATATTGCTCCTCTATCAGCGACAGAGATGAAGCATAGCGGTCGCTGAGCTTACGTATTCTAGTTATCGGCGTTAGATCCCTGGCAACTAGTGGAAGGTCCACTACACCAATCTCTAAAATGAATCAAAATCAGCCTACGCAGCGGCATTTTGACGCCTGATAGCCTAGCCGAGGCTGACGCAGTTGTACAGTGAGGGGCCAAAATAATCCGGCCCAACCCCACAACTTTTAGCCACACCCATATTTATCAACAACTTCACATATACATATTTCAATCAAATAAAATCGTAAAAATAAACGGGCTCTAGTATTGTATTCGTTTATTTCTAAACTTCAAAACCGTATATACCAACCTTTAGCCTTTTTAACAGCCCGCAGCCGTTTCCTTATAAATATAATAACCTTTATTATAAAAGCGTCCGGGATAGCTTTTTACGTTTTATGCAAATATTTGATAAAATAGATAGTATCCAGTTTGTTTTTTCTAAGTTCCCAAAAGTCCGGAAATATCTTTTTTAGGTTCCTTTTAAGTACAGCCCATATATGTTTTATTGGGTTAAGGTTAAGGCTATATAGTGGCCAGTTCGGAAAAACCTTTACAGCGTTATTTATTAACCAATTTAGGGACTTTTCGCAGACGTATATAATAATGTTATCCTGTTGGAAAAGATGCTAGGGTTTATAAATCGCTAATAATTTTTCGCCTAAAGCTGTCCGATAATTTCAATTGTTAATCTTTCGTTTAAAATTATCTAGTTTTGAGGTTGAGTCGTGTTGTATGACGATAAGAGGCGTACGGCATCCCTTTCCATTCGTCCCGATCTATATCTCATCCCAAATCATGATGGATATATTCGTTTTGGCGTGATTTTTACGGTTAACGAATTTCTTGTTTCATTTTTCGGACGGAAAACGAAATACTTAAGCCGTTGGGCTGTTAAAGGAATTTTGGTAAAAAGGTTTGTCGGAAAATATAGCCTGGAATTATCAGTTAAAAATTATATTAATTTTAACGTTACGTATTTGCAATAACTTGTTAAGATAATTAAGTTAATAATATATAAAGGTATATTTAGTTTTCGCCGTTGTTTTAAAAAATAACATTTTTTGAGATTTTTATTTACGAAAGTTTTGTTCCTTTATAATATACTTAATAAAACGAATATTAATTTTAAATCCGATCATTTTTCGAATATTTTTATATGCAGTTTTTCGGTTTTTTTTAATGTTTCGAAAAATTCTGGCGATTTTTTTTTTGTTTCGAATCGAAAATGCCGCCGATTTTCCAGTTGTTAATAATAAAAGTAATAACGGATTTCGAGATTTTAAATAAGTCCGTTAAGCGACGTTATGGTATCCCAAGCTTATTTGCGGTAATAATGCAAGCCTTTTTCCTGGGAGTAAATTCCTGACCTTTGTGATGACCGGTAGCCAATTTGGCGCAAAAAGCTTCGAAATCGGCCATGATTTGAGGAAGTTATGAATTTTGGAAAGTTGAGTATCATCGAGGAGTGGTTCTGAAAATCGGGTGGCTGGGAAACTTGGGCCGGATTATTTTGGCCCCTCACTGTAGGTGTAATACTGCGTTTCATGGCATATTGCAGAGTGTTTACACTCTCGTACTTGGCCTCAACCTCTTTATAGAATTAGATATATTGGCTACTTGAGCAATATTTAACTACAAGACAGGGAAGAGGATAATGATGCGTCCGCATAGAATCCATACATTCCTATCGTTGAATATAATTGCAGCCGAATGTTAAACCTAGCAGCGCCATGGCTTAGTTTAGCTAACCGGCTAGTGGAAATTGCTTCGGCCAATCCGGTATTCTTATCTCTTGGTTACCACTGTTTTTATCTGTATTTAAGGAGGGTTCACCATCTTCACCGTATATAAACGACTTTTTAAAGGTTATACAACCTTTAATATATATTTTTAGTTGAATGCTTTTATATGTACTGTAAGGTCTTATAGTTATAAACCCGGTCAGTATTTCTTTTTAATTATATTTAAATATACTTAATATATACGTTTTATTAAAACTATTCGAAATCTTATTATTGCTTTTACAGCACACTTATTGTCCCGTTACTAAAGATATTTATTGCTTAGCTGTTATATTCTTGATTCATCGTAAGCCGCTTATTTTTAACATTATTTCTAAAGCTATAAGTATCTAATTAAATCTTAATAACTATTTTTAAGGCAAATTTTAAATTTCTACTAAAAAAAACCTTACAAAATATACTACTTTCGAATTTTACATTAACACGAAAGCTGGCCTGCTATAATAATATATTAACTTTAATATATTTTAATCGTTATCTTTATTAACGGAATTTACCTTTTTTTAAATTTTGTTAATTTCAAGTAAATATAGATAACTAATAAGCTTTCGCTGGAAAACATTACATCACATACTCGAAAATTTTGAAATTGTACGACTGGAAATTAACTTTATTTATTACTCAAAAAAGTATTTAATTAAAGTTACCGTATTTTTAAATTAATTTGTTTATCACGAGTATAATTAAATATATTTGGAGAAAACTACGTTTCGATAATAGTTAATTAACTTTTTTTTAAAAAAAAGAATAGGTTAAAAGTTAATAATAACGCTTATGTTTACGAAATTAACATTTGATATCAACAAATAATAAAACTTAATAAAATCTAAATAAATACTTAACTGTTTCTATACTTGAACTATATATATTAAAATCGCGGGACTTCAAATTCTATTTGTCGTAAATTATTATATTTAGCTTAATTTCTTTAAGATTATTAACGTATACTTACTTAATTTTTTATTATCTAGATTATTACAGTAAAAAAAGCTATATTCGAAAGCAAAAATCTTACTAAGTTACTACTTGTAAAAAAGCTCGTGAAGTAATTCCAAAACTATATAAAATTACGAAAAACGTAAAGCGTTATCGCAAAATAAAAATTACGAAAAAGGTTCGATATTCTCCTTAACGAAAAAAACTCCAAATTAAATAAATATTTTTTAAAGAACGAAAATAATATTATCTGAAATAACAATAGCCAGAATAATAACGGCAGTGATAACAATAACTCTCTTATTTCAAAATGCTATTATGAAAAAAATATACCTATTTAAGAATTACTTTTATATTAACAAAAATATTAACCTAATAAGTAAACGAAATTTCTAAAATTCGAAAACAAATATATAAACGTATTTCGAAACGTCTTTATTAATACAAAAAAGCATTTAAACGTTTACAAAAAATAAGCCATAAATTCCTTAGCCAACTGTAATATTTTTCGTAACAGAACTTTTTATAAGCTTATAGGCTAACAATATAATTATCAGATGTAACTTAAAAAATCCGCGTTTCTAGCTATTTATTCCGACTTGTATATAGAAAATCGCAAAATTAAATTTCTTAATTTATATTTACTAAAACTTAACGAAAAACTTTTAACCGAAAAAGAACTATCTAAATTTTATAAGTGAGAATATATGAAAAATTATTTATATATTTTTAAAACACATAATAATCTAACTTCGTACTTTTATAATAGGTTAAAGTTTATTAAAATTAAGAAACCGATATTATATATTATAACACCTTAAAACCGGAAATAATAAAGATTAATTAAATCAAACGTGAATCTGTTATATATTACGCTAAGATAAGAGCCGAAAATAACGATAACTATATGTGAGAGTACAGCTCCTATGAGGATGAGGCTGGTAGCCGACCAGCCACCGATCAGCCACCGACCCACTTACTAATATAAATCCACCATCTGGCAGCTAGTGGAAAACGTCAGATGGAAATAACTTAATACACTTACTTCTTGGAATCTGCTCTACGACTGGTCGGAGATCACCTCACCCAGCTCACAGCTA
Source organism: Monosporascus cannonballus (assembly GCA_004154925.1). Lineage (NCBI taxonomy): Eukaryota > Fungi > Ascomycota > Sordariomycetes > Xylariales > Monosporascus > Monosporascus cannonballus. The sequence continues at coordinate 378,653 of QJNS01000025.1, forward strand.
TCCATTATCTTACACCATATTATTAATCTAATAGATTTTGTAATAACTGAAAAAAAAGAAAACTTACTGTGATCGCTTCGGAAAACGAAAAAAAAAAAATTTTTTAAAAAAAAGATCACTTTCGAAAATACAAATACGAATTTCGTTCTAGAATTTTTAATCCCGGAATTCACGTTTTTCAAATTAATCTCATAACAAAAGTTTATCGGTAATAACTTTTGCCTTTTCTTAAAGTCCTTAAAAAAATCTTACAATATAATATCAAAACTTATTTATTTAAATTTAAGCGGTATCGAAAAATAATACAAATATTTACCGAAACGAAAATTTATTTATTTTTCGCAATTTAATACTAAAATTATCAAATGGTTGAAACGCTAAAAATTTGCAACTGAAATCGGTTAAAAACAAACTTTTTAATACGATATAGATTAATTTTTTTGAGTTTAACGACAGTTTTGAGAAATTTACAAAAACGTTAATTATTACGTTTTTAATTAGTAAAATTAAAATTAATTAAATTTTAAAACGGAATATAAATATTTTTACTGCCTTAATAAAAGTAATAACTTTCTTTAAAAATTAATTTTATGTAAGAATTAAAATAACAATATTAAACGGTAAAAACCTCTTCAGAATTAAAACTCGAAAATGATTTTTAACACAAATATATCGTATAAATTCTAATTTTTATATATTAAAACATTTATAAAGGTTTCAAAATACTTTCCTTGATCAGTAATAATAAATTCATTTTTAATATATTTTCGAAAATTGTAAAAATATTATATATAGTACTGATCGCATATATATTTCCATCTTAAAGTGAAAGATTTTATCGAGATTTTTAACAAATAATTCATTTAAAAAAATTAAAATATTTATTTTTAAAAAAGGCCTAAAAGCAAATGTAATTAACATCGTATTTTCGAAACTAAAGCTTATATACTTACAAAAATTATCTAGTAAAATATAAAACGTCTAAAAATAAATTCTAAAACGTATATTAACTATCTTGTAAAATACGTAATTAATAACATATATTAAATTTAGAAATTTTGGTAACAACTCGCTATTATTATTAAAAACATTATTTTAAGGAAACAAAAATTATAAAAGTAAACCAAAAAAGGTTTCGTTTAAAATTACTATATTAAACGATGAAATAGATAGCAACTTTATATAATTTTTAATAATAATATCTTAAATTGAAAATTATTTAAAAAAATAAATATTACAATAACGTATAAAACATATAAAAAGGTTACTTATAATATAATTCTAATAATTATAAATCATTTATTTAAATGCTTTATAAAGATTATAAAACTAAAACTGAATAAAACCTATAATTTATATTTTTAGAAAAATATCTTCAATATATTAATTAATAATACCTCTAAAAAACATTTAAGTATTTATAATAGAACGAACAATTCGGAACGTAAAGTTATATAACGGTATTTACTTATTTTTAAAATTATTCTAACTTTTGAAAAAATTAAATTATTAATAACTCAGCACATTATTGCAAGATAAAATTTAAAATGTATTACTAAATCTTTTTAAAAATAGTAACACCGTACGAAACTAAATCTTCTGAATTAAATAATTAGCATCGATTCCGGTATGTAAAAAGAAAAACAAATTATTTTCGATTAATATTAATTATAAATTAAAATATGAAAAACTTAATACGTATTTAGTTATTTTTAACCTTGTTTTTCCGATTATAATTAAATATAATTATTTATATCGTATTAAATTTTCGGTTACTTTTAAAACTAGGCAAAATACTATATAAAATAAATATATTAAAAATTAAAGAATATTTATATTTAAGGATGTAAAGATACATATACTAAATAAAGCAATGAATTACCATTATTTTATTACAAAAGGTGATTTAAAATCTGAATTATAACGCTCCTTTTCTGTTAATATAAATCTTTATATATAAGAATATTAAATATTGGATATTTTAAATTATTAAAATTATTATTATTATCTGTAATAACCTTTAATATTGTAAAGATTTTAACGTTTATATATTTGGAGTAATAAGCAAGTTTTTCCGTTTATTTATAGTTATTATAATTCTATTCAACTATAAGTTTCGTTAGTTTAATGTTGTTAAGTTATTTTTATTTAATAATTTTAGTTAATTAATATATATACGTTTTTTATAAAGATTTATACGCCCGTATTTGATTTAATGTTTCGGAAAACTGTACATAACTTTAAACAATTATTAGTTTTGTAATAACGATACTTAATAGCAACATTGAAAATTTTGAAATTGAAATTTATTTCGAATAATCTATATATTATAATTAATAGTTATTTAAAATTATGTTTGTAAACTAACGATACAATTATAATATATAGAATTTGAGATATAATGCTTATTAAACAAATATAAAAATTAATATAACATTTTTATATTAATAATTTTAAACTTTTATGAATTTGTCTTAAAAAAGTAATTCATGAAATTACGTAATTAAAATATTATAATTGCTATCAGATATTTATTACGAAAAACTATATATACGTTTCGAATTATTCAAATTTCAAAAAGTTACTTTAAAATCCTTAAATAAAAATATCTTGAAAAAAGATATTAAAGTGAAATGTTACGACTTAACGGGCTACGGCCTCTAGAAACGGCCTCCAACAAAGCACGCCAAAAGGGGACAGCGGGTCAAGTCACGTAATAGATCACTAACTTACTAATAATAAGACAGCGAGCCGGATTACTAACTCACTAGTAATAAGCTAACAAGCCGCATTATTAACTTATTGATAATAAGTTAATAAGCTGATATAAATTATATATATTTATTATTTTTATAATTTAAATAATTTTAATTTATTATATTTAATAATATTAATAATTTATAATACTATAATATTAATTAAAATAAATTTTATATTATAAATATAATTAAGTTATTTTATTACTTTAAAATTTAACGATATTTCTATTAATATAAATCGGTATAACTTAAATTTAAAAATTAATTATATTATTTAACCGTTATACGTTATAAGGTTTTATTTAATAATATTATTAGATTTTGAACACTATCGCCAACATTATGTTTACTAGTGAACAACTCGAATAATCTATTTACCAGGTCCCTGATAACCCGGACATTGAAATAAAATCCGAAAAAGAAAAAAAACAACTTTTTCTTTTTCGCGAAAAAGTTTTACGTTATCTGGATATTATGAACGAACGTATTGTTTAACGTAAAAAGAATAATAACAACCTTATAACGTTATTTCAAGCCGGCTATAAGATATTTAAGAAAAAAAAGATTTCTAAAATTAAAAAACCTTTTCGAACGAATCAAATTATTTAGCTAAATTTTATTAAAGAACCGGGAAAAATCTTTAAATTCTTTAAACTAAAACTTTTGGACAGAATTATAATTAAGTTCTAATTATTCTTAATTTGATACTAAATATACTGTAGGTACTGTCTTGTTCTACTAGTTACGTTTATTATACAAATCGAATTTATAATCGAACGATTTACTAGAGATATAATTATTTAATTCGAACCTATTATAAGAAAATACGTTATTTTATTAATAAAAAAATAAAACTCCAAAGTATTACGAATTTTTAACGATTATAAATAATTTAACCAAATATTAACAAAAACTTTCAAAATAGTAAATAAAAAAATAAAAGTCGAAATGCAAATTTAATAATTATATTAAAAGAAATTAATATTTAATTACGGTAATACGTTTATTTAATTAGTATTTAAGTTAAATTAGGAAATAAAATATTAATAATTATTTTTTTTAAAAAATTTAATTAACCTAATTATATATCGAATTATATCTTTATATTAATTAAGATTAATAAATAATAATATACCTAGTATATTAAAGATATTAAAAGAAAAAAATAATAGTAAATCTCGATATACGGTTAATATTAATACTTTTCGACGTTATAATATTTTTTGCGACATAATACTAAAACTTATAGAATTAGAGGCTATTTATAAAAAAAAACTAAAACTAGATTAAATATTTTAATTATAATCAGATAAAACATAAAGCAACATAGTATAAAGTATTAAAAAGACCCCATTAAAGTAACTAAAAACCCATACTCGAGAGATAGTCTAGAAAAAAATCTAAAAAAACAAAAGCAAATCTATTAACATAATTCGGCTTAAGTACGTACCAGGCTTTTTATGGCGAAAAATTCAATAGAGAATGCGAAAAACCAAAAAGCTGGCTTAATAAATATCGCGTCGATAATAAGAAGAACTATAGAGATGGTTACGGGAATACCAGAATTAGATAGAAAAAATCTGTTCTGGAATTCTTGATTTATATAGCAGAAAATACGCTATATATTGCCGACAACCAGAATCTCTTAATTATAAGAAATAAAAACAGTATATTTACGAAAAAATTACGCATATATATTACAAAGAATTCGATTCTTTAAACCGAATTAGCAATAATAAGAACGATAAATAATAGTATCGATATTTTCGATTTATAATTCCAGAAAATAACATTTACTAGCTAATTAAAACGAACAGCTGATTTAAAAAATAATGCCCATAAAAACCCTTTTTATTATTATAAGTGATATAATTATTAAACGGACGAAAAGTCAATCAAGCATACCGTAAAAAAATATTACTAAAAGGTTATTACAGATTTTTATTTTCAATTAGCATTTATTATAAACTCGAATAAAAAAAGTTATTAAGAAAAAATATATCAGTTTATAGGCGAGTTTTAAAATAACAGCTAAAATAACTATGATGATATGTACAGCTAGTCCTTATAAGGTAGATGAAGGTATCCAAACCCCAATTAGAGTTTGGAATTGCTGACCTTTTGGTATTGTAGCTAGCGTTGCACTCTCGTTATCTCACAATGACGTATAATGGAATATAATTAAAGCTATAAAAAATAATTTATCTAATAAGGAAAAGAATTACAGCAAAGCTAAAAATAACTGATACAGTTCGAAGGGATAATTCGCCAACAATAACGATAGATATAACAGCTTAATACGTTAAATATAGAAATACAGATAAGGCTTAATAAATTCAAAAAGGAGTTAAAAGAAATAAATTACCTATAAAAAGGTTATAAAATAACGAAACTTAAAGAAATTAAAAAAGCCTTCGAAAAAAGCTTTAAATATAACGATAGAAATCGTTAGAAATTTTACTACCTTATATATATAAATTAAAACGTATTAATATACCGCAATAATAAATTGCGGAGCTTTAGGCGAAAATTACATTATACCGAATGTAATTAACGAGTTTAGGCTATTATAAAGATACAAATTAAAATCTTATAAGACGACGAATGTCGAAAGTTAGGAATTTGCTTATGATAATGAAAAAATTATATACAAAATTAATTATTTGGGATTTTTATTTAAAGATAATATTAAATAGTTAATTTCGATATCGCATTATTTAGAAATTACGATATAATCTTAGGGTTATTATAGATACGCTAGTATAGAATTTTAATTAATGCCGGAATTAACCAGGTGAAATTTGTCTTATATCCGATTAACAGATAAAAGAAAAAATCGAAATCTTAATATTCGATAGAGGATAATAACGAATGTAAGCATAAAGATACGACAGATATCTTATTACTTAAAAGAACAAAATATAAAAAAATAGGTATTAAAAATACGACATATTATTATTATTATTATTAAAGAGAAACTAAGATAACTAAATACCGATTTAAAATACTAGCCTTAAAACTTAGAAAGTTTAATTAATATATTATTATAATATTACCGACATAAATAGCGTTTTAAGAAAAAGCTCGATATAAAATTATTAGAACATAATAAATACGATTATAAAATAATTTTTAAAGAAGGATTTTCGACGAAGTATTACTTTATATATAACTTTAGCAAAAATAAATTATGGACCCTGAGAGAATATTTAGAAAATCGGTTACAAAATGAATAGATTCAACTTTCGAAATTATTAACGAAATATCTAATATTTTTCGTATTTAAGAAAAATAAAAAGTTACAACTTATAATTAATTATCGATAATTAAACGACATTATTATTAAAAATCGAATATTATTTTTTTAATTACGGAAATACAAAACCGATTTTATAAATCCAAATAACTTATAATATTCAACCTTCGGGATAAATATAATCTAATTAAAATAAAATAAAAATAAAAATAAAAAACAACCTTTAAAATAAAATACAAACTATTTAAGTATTTAGTTACGTTAATAGGATTTACGAACGTACTAATAACTTTTTAACTGATAGTAAATTATATATTATAAAATACCTTAATACTTTCGTCCTTTGCTATTTTAACGATATTTGTATCTTCTTTAAAACGGAAAAAGCATATGCCGGATATCTTCATAAAGTTTTTTAAGCTGTACAAGATATAAAATTATTAATTAACGCAGAATAAAATTAGTTCTATATATAGGAAATAAAATATCTAGAATATATTATTACGTCAGAACGTATTAAAATAAATCCAACAAAAGTTGTTGTAATTACCAAATAGCGGACGCCAATAATAGTTAAAAAGGTACTGACATTTTTAAAATTCGCCAACTGCTATAGAAAGTTTATTCGAAATTTCAGCAGAACAGCCATACCCTTAACCAATCTTACCAAAAAATGTTCAAATAAATACTGAAAACAAAAAAGAATTTCAAAAAATTAAAAATATAATTAATAACAAGCCAATATTAATTATATACAATCCAGAACGCCTTGTTGAATTAAAAACCGATATTTCGAATTACGTATTAAACGTAGTAATCAAATAATAAAATAATTAAGGTAAATTATATCTTATTACATTCTTTTTATATATATTGAAAGGAGCTAATCTTAATTACGGTATTTTAAATAAGGAATTTATAGCCATCGTTATGGCCTTTTAAAATTTCAGGCACTTTCTAAAAGAAAACTTATACCAGGTTAAAGTTTATACGGATTATCAAAATTTTATCCGTTTCATTACGACCAGAGAACTTATAAAACGATAATTTCGTTATACGGAAAAATTGGCGAATTTCGACTTTGTTGTTATTTATAAAAAGGGCTCAGAAATCGGCAAAGCCGATATTTTAAGCACGCGATCAAACTTTAAAAAGAAATAAATCAAAATTAACCATATAATTTTTAATACCGTTATAGAAAGATATTTACGTTTACGACAAATTGCAATAATCCGAATAATGCCCTTTGATATACATCAGAAAATCCAGTAATATAGTAACGGCCTTATAAAAAACTAAAAAAATAAACGAAATATAAGATTTAAAAAATACTTAAAAATTTAATACGAAAAATATACGAACATTAATTACATAATCATCTAGAGATATATAAAATCCAAAAACGGTTTTAAGGCATATATTCCTTTCTAAAAATAAAATTAATAATACAAAAAATTATATAATATTATAATATTTGCGTTAGAACGAAGGTACGACATTTTAAACTATATAAAGAATTATAACCGTTATTAACAGTAAAACGATTATAATATTTAGTTATTTTCGATTTTATTATTAAACCTTTTATACCAAAAATTCCCGTTACAAAAATACATTACGACAGTATTTTCGTAATCGTCGATCGATTTACGAAATTTCTTTATTTTTTATTATATTATAAGGATACAAACGTCGAAATAATAACATATATATTTTAAAACCCATTTTCTATATACATAGATTATTAATGAAAATTATTTTAAATAAAAAATTAATATTTGTATTCAAATTTTGATAAGGTTTTATAACACAAATCGATATAAACTATAAATTATCTAACGTTTTTAAAAAATAAATAAATAAATAAATAAATAAATAAATAAATAAATAAATAAATAAATAAATAAATAAATAAATAAATAAATAAATAAATAAATAAATAAATAAATAAATAAATAAATAAATAAATAAATAAAATAAAATAAATTCAATATCAAAACTCTATTTACCATATTATATTAATTATAAATAAAACAGTTAAATTAAAAAAATTATTTATTACCTAATTAGCTTATAATATTAATTATTACAAAATATTAAGAAAATATTTGCGAATATTACTTTCGGTTTTATATCAGAAATTTACAAAAACAATGCGATAACGGTTTAATTAACGTCAAAACAATTTTTACGGCAGAATAATTACGATAATTATAGTAAAAAATAAAAACACAACTGGAATTCGTACGAAATTAAATAAACAAATATTATAATTAAAAAATATAAAAAGGATTAATTTTCGAAAAGGGGGAAATAATTTTCTTTGTTACAAAAAACATTTAAATAAAATAACCTAATAAATATTTCGATTATAAATACATCGGCCTATATAAAATCACAAAAAGATTTTTACAAAATAATTACCAATTAGGATTATTACTAAGAATTAAATTCCATTTAATTTTTCATATTTTGTTATTTAAATTAATAAAAAAATATAATTAAAATACAAAGATGTAAATTAATATAAAAATTGAAAATAAAATAATATATAAAGTAAAAAAGATTTTCCATATACGGAAACAAATCGAATTTACCTAATATCTAATTAAGTGAAAAAAGTACCCGGATTCCGAAAATACCTAGAAACCCGCCAAAAACCTTATTAGTACCTAACGCCTATTAAAGAATTTTACCGACAACGGCGGAACTACTCGAAATAATGGCATTCCAATCTATATAATACAAGGAAAAAAGCCACTAGTTCACCGTATTCCAATTAATAACGTCCATCCTACTCGAAGTCTGTACTTCGATCGTAAACTTTAATTCCAAATAAGCAAAATCGATAGATTTGTCTAATAACTAAAGGCCCTGGTTAACAAATTTAGCACTTTCGAATTAATAATGATAACGTTATCGCCGCATACGAAAAAAACGTATTAAAGATTCGAGTAAAACTTTTTTTGCCGCTAATTTCTTTTTTTAAACGACGAACTTCGGCGACATAATAATTAATTATAGATATAAGAATTTCGCTCTCATTATAAGAACGCCCTTTACCTATATATTCTTTATAAGGCGATATCTTTTAATATTTAATAATTAAAATATTAAAAAAGACTAAAAAAATAAAATATAACGATCAAATCTTTAGATTTAATTAAATTAGCTAAAGTAATCCATTAAACAATTTTACGGGAACGAGATTTAGAGATACGAAAAGCCATAATAAAAAGAAGGTAAAAACATTTATTAAAGGAAAAAAAGTTTTAAGGGCAAGATTTTGGAAAAAAGGAAATCGTATTACGGCTTAACGGGCTACGACCTCTAGAAACGGTTTTTAACAAAGCACTCCAAAAGAGCATAGCGGGTTAAGTTACGTAATAGATTATTAACTTACTAATAATAAGCCAGCCAGCCGGGTAACTAAATTATTAGTAATAAATTAACGAATCGGATTATTAACTTACTAAGAATAAATTAATTAATTAATATAAAATATATATATTTATTATTTTTATAATTTGTATAATTTTGATTTATAATATTTTTAATATTAATCGTTTATAATACTATATCGTTATTTATAATTTTTTTACTATTACGAAACCTAAATAAGTTATTTTATTATTTTCAAGTTTTATAATATTCCTGCCAATATTAATCCGTACGACTTAGGTTTAATAATTGGTTAGACTATCTAGCCGTTATGCGAAACGTTAATAACGTTAAGAAAATTATATTTCGAAAAATCGAAATCGTATTATACGAAGTTGTTATTATATATCCGGACTTAATTAAAAAAATTCTTTATTTATTTCATTGTTATAAAAACTCCAGTTTTAGATAATTTAATACTATTTATTTTCCACCTATTTTAATTTTTGAATCCGAGAATAACCAAAATTTAAACCTATTTTCGTTTTTATTTACGAACGACGTCTTTTTTACGGATAACCATAATCGAAACCTTTTTAAAGATTTATATTATTACTTTTGGGTTATTCTATCGTATAAAAAGCTAATAAATAAATTGTAACTATTATCTTAAACACGGAAATTAAATTATTATTTTTGTTAAAAACCGTTACAAACCCTTTCATGTTAAAATTATTTAAAATTATAAAGTTAACGTTAAGTAAAAAATTAATTATTAAAATAAATAATAAATATATTATACGATTAATTATTGATAATAAATTATACACTTAATTACAAAATTAAAATATGCTAATATTTATAATTCGTAGTTTCATAAACCGTAAGGAATAAAAAAATAAATAAAACTCTAATAAACGCTTCTTAATATTATAATAACGAATAAACCTAAAAAGCTTTTAAACTTTCTATTATATTAAATATTCATTAACGTATTAAATTTTTAAAATAGTATTTGGAAAACAATGAAAATATAAAAATATTAATTTAACTTTACCGTTATTTCTTAATAAAATGTTATTATTTATTGTTTTTTAACATTTATTTCTAGTATTTTTCTTTTTTTTTAAAAACTTAAATTATTTTAAATATTGAAATGCTAAGTCAACTTCTTAATAAAACTTTTATAATTTAAATATATAATATTTAATCTTAATATTCAAAAAAAAACATAAATTTAAATCTTATTAAGAACTTTTTATAATTTTAAAATCGAAAAGTTTCGGAATTCTAGCATTTTATTTTTATTTTTGCATATCTTAAATTATTACGGTAATCTCTTTTTAGATAATTATTTAATATTATAAAAACTGTAGGTATTAATTTCTAATAGCTAGGGAGGTATATTAAACCTAATAACGCTATAGCTTCATTAACGAGCCGGCTAATAGAAATTGCTTCAGCTAATCCGGTATTCTTATCTTTTGGCTACCATTGTTTTTATCTGTATTAAGGAGGGTTCATTACCTTCACCTTCTATAAAGGACCTTCTGGAGGCCATGCAACCTTTAATACACTTCTTCAGTTATATGCTTCTGTGTGTGATGCAGGGTCTCACACCAAAGAACAACGCTTTGGAACCAAAGACTCCTCTGGGAAATCCTTTTAGGGGTTCCTGGTCATCTATCTTGGTTTCATTGCCGAAAGCAGCATACAGAGTCGCGGAACATGGCTTAAACACATTCTTCCCTATATGGCAGTCTCGCGCAGTTGGGTTTGCTGTATTCGCACCAATGAGTGACCGAGTGCAGATTGAAGAGTGAGGTTCGAGTACCTAGCGCAGAGAATGCTGGTGGTGGATCACTGAGTGTGTCTTGCCCTAATGGGCAGCGATCTTCGCCCTCATTCGTTATGCTTTCAGTAGCCTACAGCGTTACATAGAACTGCATTGTATCCGGCTGAAACGTAGTTGCACCTTGCTGCTTATTATTCACAAATATTTTTTTTTCACATAAGCAGCCTTTGGCAAGGGCTCGTGCGTGCACTCACCAGGGATGTGTGCTCACGCTACGAAACAAACCGAAATTCACGAGGAAGAGACGAAGTCCTGCTTCTCCGAGACATGAGTGTCGTGTGGTAAAGTCTTCTTCGTTCTAAGAATCGTCGAGCGGCCAAGCAAGGCATATAGGAGATGCCATTCGCTAGAGACCAGATTGTTTGAAACAACGGCTAAATAACTTCAGCGATGACAACCCCGTCTCCTAGATATCATTGACTGTGAAGGATGCCGTTTAAGACCTTGGTGTCCAGCAGAAGAGGTCCAATCGTAATGATTCCTTGCGCTTATTGCGGCCCACAGTTAGAATCCATTCTTTTAGAGGTTCCTCCGAGATACCAAATAGGAAGGTGGCGTCTATTTCAATATCAGGCTCTTATGCGTGCAATTAGCGGCGCGCGGGAGCCACACCCCAAGAGGCGTAGGATCGGCGGAATCTGAGCGACAACCTTCCTCGTTAATCCTGTGGGTGCGCTTTCAATCAGATGAACACCTAATGAAGATTCCACAATGCTGGCCCTCAATCCACTAAACAACGCCAACGACCGGCCGAAGAGGTTCATGCCCTCCGGATCCTGGTGCTTAGATCGGAGACTTGTGCCTGGCCTGACTAATCCCAAGCGACCCCTGGTTCCGTATGGTGAAGTCGACCAACCTGCCACTTTCGCCAACATGCATCCGTATATCTGGGCGGCCTTCTGGCTCGCCCTGCCGTCCCTTGACAATTTGCTCTGAAACCTTCCTGATGGGAACCTCAACCTGCGCAGCGTAAGGCTTGGTAAGTGGCCAAGCCACCTCAAAGGGCAGATGGTCCTCACGGAGCCGGCGACCAAGATCTTGGGTGGCGTTGCCAGCGGAGCCGACTAGACGGAGTAGAACACCGCGGGACCGGCTATAGATATATATAAAATGACGTCCAGCCCACCTCTTCAGTTTACTTCTATGATGAACAACAGCGGCCATCGTCCAGAGCTCGAGCAGGATACACACTCCTTTTTGTCTTGTAGACACTATTCATTCCTTACTAAATTCACTCCTTTTAGCCGCGCAAGCCCTAGAACAGCTTCGCCCCCTGTTGACCGTAGTCCACCCTGCACTGTATAACACCGAGCATAAAATGACTAACACTGTCCTGCTTTCCACGCTCGCGCTCTTCACGGGCATTGCGTCCGCTACGCCGGTGCACAGCCAGGCTGCTCGCGTCCAAGAGCTCCAATATGCCGCCGCGCCTCCGGAGGGCTACTTCAACGAGGTCTTCCTGGACGACTTCTCCGCCGGAGCCCTCGACACCAACATCTGGCAGTATGACCTAGGAACGTCCTACCCGGGCGGCGCCCCGAACTGGGGTACGGGCGAAATCCAAACCTACACGAACGACCCGTCCAACATCCACGTCAACGAGGAGGGCCTGCTGGTCATCACGCCCCGCAACGATAACGGCCACTGGACGTCGGCGCGCATAGAGACGACGTCCAACGTGGAAGTCACCTGCCCCGAGGGGGGCAAGCTCTGGGTCGAGGCGAACCTCAAGGTCGGCTCCGCCAACATGCCGCAGGGCGAGGAGATGGGCATCTGGCCCGCCTTCTGGATGATGGGCACCGACTTCCGCGGCAACTACTGGAACTGGCCGTCGATCGGCGAGATCGACATCCTCGAGACGGCCAACGGCTACAGCACCATCTACCACACAGTGCACTGTGACGTGGCGCCCGGCGGCACCTGCAACGAGTTCAACGGCATCGGCTCCGAAGGCATGCACTTCAGCCGCGGCGAGTGGCACACCGTCTCGGTCGAGATCGACCGCACCAACCCGGACTGGGCGCAGCAGGCCATCCGGTTCTTCGTCGACCGTGAGCTGCGCTGGGAGCTGACGCCCCACCGCCTCAACTACCACCAGGCCTCTTGGGAGGCCCTGGCCGTCAACGACAAGATGATCCTCCTCAACGTCGCCGTCGGCGGCGGCTTCCCCGACGGTATCTCCGGCGAGCCCACCCCCAACTCGAGGACTAGGGACGGCGAGGATGTGGATATGGAGGTCGACTATGTTGTTGCCTGGACCACATAGTTTACTTGCGGCATATCCGTTTGTGGCCTTTTCGTTGTATATAATCTATGTTCTTTGAACATTTCAGGTTGGATATATGGGACTCAGCTACTTGGGGGGGACCGGGGCATGAGAGAGGAGTTTGCTTCCGCCGGGATCAACGCCTAGGAACACTTTGTCTGGCCGAGGGCCTCGAGATGGTCATGCCTCTGGGATCCTATTTGCATACTAAAATCTCATTTTATATGAAGAAATTCCACACGGCATCCGATCTTTTCGAACCCTGTGACTGCGCCATTAAGTTATCGGTAGTAGATGGGACTTCTGTTCATCCACGCCAGAAACCATGGGAATATCTTGTGTGAGTTTTCTGATTTACCAAATCTTCGAATGCGTAACACGCCCAGCGAGCACTGTTATTATGCATATTTCTACTATAATTGACAGCTTGCGTGCTTGTTTTCCTCGTGTATTACTGCTGCCTCTCAGTGGTGGGCGACTATTTACCCAAAGCCCCTAAACCCCTTTCCTCTATATTTGACTTTTGGTGGTGAGGTTAATAGAAAGTCATGAGGGCGAATTCTTTTTCTTCGTTTCTCTCTGGACCTTTTGCGTCTCATTTCTCCTAGTGTGATACTTGCTTAAGTGCCTGAAGGATATCCTGGCATAGTCCGCCAGGCAGCTCGCCTTCTCATCGCCCTGGATGCCAGGATGCTTTACTGATCGACATTGACCCAGAAGTTAAGCCGATCCCATCAATGTAAGTGTAGTCACAAACGCGTTATTCCGCGACACTAGCACTCACCTGAGCGCTGCTAGCCGAGTCCAGCCGCAACCACGTCCGATTCAGGTACAGCAACCAGCATGCACGGCTATAGTCTTAAGGGTCCGCTATACCCAATTATATACCGATATTGGTAATAACAGTCTGGCAATCATTCGTTGGCGCTGGGGACTTTACTCAGGAGTTGGTAGGGCAATCTTGTCACCGGATTTAGATGCACTCTCAGCCCGGACCGAGACGGTTTTGAATGCAGTCTTGACCCTTGTGTGACCAATTGGCACCTAAAGCCAAGAGGTCCCCCCAAAGGATATGGCTGGCTTGAACAACGCTACTACAACGTTAGGCAGACCAATGTGAATATGTATAGGGCTGCTTACCAGTCAGCCTTAGCCTAGACTATTTAGCGCTGGAGTAGAAACGAGGTGGCGTTCGGTTTAATTTAGGGATCACCGGCATTGAATAGGGGGTAATAAGCCGATGCCTCGCTAGTATTCCAGCTTATCTGCTGCTGAAGCAGATCGTCGACAGGGTCTGCGAGACCACCGGGCAGCAGCGATGATTAAGATTTTCGTCGAGCTTGAAATCTTGAGACGATCAAGGTAGGGGTGTTAGGAGGGGTGCGCGTCCCATGCACACCAACCCCATTTGCGCACTCCGAATTGTGTAACCTACATATTTTAAAATCTAGTAACTATATAACTACAGATGAGAATGACTATTAACACTCATAATTATGTAAATGAGAGAATATATGTTCGCCTTTATATTAGTCGATAACGTCTTATTTTTATAATATGTGTATGAATGAAGTGGTGTACGTTGGTACGTGCACCCCCCTCTCACGAGTTCTCCAACATTGGGAAGAGTTCGTTTCCTCTCGCCTTCGCCGTATTCCGCGCTAATGAACCCCTACTTCGGCTGTTGTTTGGCGACTCCATTCGGAGCAATATGTATTACGCCAAGGTATGCCACTTCGATCGCTGGGTTCTGCAGGATCAGCATTCATGCGGATCCGAAAATAGAACGCACACCTTCATGGAGCAACTGGACGCGAAGCTTAACTCCCACGACGTAAAATACGAAAAGTAAAATCTAGAAAAATTGGAATATGAATTCCTGCTAATGCTGATAATAGTTATGACTTTCCTTTAATTCTTACATTTTTCTGTTACGCTTCAATTTGTTCAGGAAAGTGCTTCACTATGTGAAAGTGTGCATTCGATTCTCGGAAGGGCCTGGTATTCCGATCCGATCTTGGCATCGGCTCAGGGTCGTCGATCAGCCCTCTGGGGCAAATGAGATCGCCTTCATCTCACGTAGTGGGGCTAGCGAATTCAGCCCTCCAGCTGACGAATCAGATCGGTCTATGCGAACAGACACCCACGAAACGTGAAGAGTGTTGTCATGTCTAACCCAAGAATGCAGTGATCGTTCGGCGGCCTAGTGTGTTGTCATCCTGTCTCGCACTCAGTACATAAGAGGGTTGTCTCCCCGTGGGATCAGAGTCGAGCTTCTCTTGCCCCAGCATCAATCACTTCTTGCCTAACATCTGCCACTCGCTTCTGTTTCCTCACGATCATCAAACAACCAAACCAGCCCATTGTAACCCGACAAATTATCAGCAGCCAAGATGTTCACCAAGGCTCTACTCAGCACCACCGCCTTCGCGGCCGCGGCTTCGGCCTTCGTCCCGAATTTGCAGGCCCGCCAGACCGGCACCACTGGGTTTTCCGAGGAGTGCCAGAGCGCCATGAATGACGTCATGCCTCTCTACAGCTCGATGCCCACGCCGCCGCCCGCGGTCATGTCGGCCATAACGGCCTCGCCGGCAGCAGACCCCTGCGCCACCCCCGACCTCTCAGGCAGCGCACTGTCGCAGTGGGAGTCGTACACGTCGGAAATCAACGACTGGGCCAGCTCCAACAGCGCTGCCCTCCAGAGCGCGCTCCAGGAGTGCACCGAGTTCACGCAGTACGCCTCGGTCCCCGTGTGCACGGGCTCCGCGGCGCAGCCCACCGGAAGCTCTTCGGATGACTCGACCGGGACCTCCAGCGGCGACGCTTCGGGCGCCACCGGCGCCGACGGGCCTTCGGGTACCGAGGGCGGCAATGCAACAGAGACCCCGGGCGCCGCTTCCCGTCAGACCGGCATGATGGCTGCTGCTGCAGTTGTGGCCGCGGCCGTCTTGGGTTTCGTGCTATGAGGTGGAGCGAGGTGGAGCAGACCCTTGTCCGCTCACCCGCCTCCAGCGGTACGGACCTCAAGTGGCCTGTCGCCGTTTCAAGAGGTGCACAACCTTTACGATCTACTCGATGACACGAAAGGTGAAAGGATAATGGGACCAGGTAGCAGTGAAGGAACTATAGCGGATATGGGATATTGCATCAGATACCTTACCGACTATCCGGGATATTATTTAATGGAAACATAGTAATGCCATGCTGCCTCGCTGGGGCAATGTTTTTTTCTGTATAGTATGCGAAAGTTATTAATTACAATTGACATTTGGGGAATGAAACTACCAGTCTTCGAACGCCAAAAAATCCCCTAGGCAGGGAGTATCAAGTCACCGCGACATAGTTACGAGATCTGCAGACCTCCTATGGCTGCGTTTCTCAGAGTAACGAAGTAGCCCACCTTCAACGTCACCAGGTCCTTGAGATACGACAAGTCGACGGCTGGTAGCGCAGAATCGTCCCCTGCCAGAAACTTGAGCACCCGGTTCGCGACCCATTCCGGATTCTCATCGGCTGCAAGAAGAAGAGTTAGCAATGAATCCCTTTAATTTATCAAATAGTGGAACTCACCAATCCAGTGACCGGCCTTAGGGATGATATCGACCTCCAGATCGCTGGCGATGGACTCGAAGAATTGCTTCAGCGCCAGCTCGTTACCCACGCTCGCTTCCCCGCCCATGGCAAGCACGGGGATGCTCAGCGTGCGCTGACTGTCGAAGACACCTTTGAAGAAGCTCGCGTCAGCTGCGACGGTGGCGCTAGAGAAGGGGCCGAGCATGGCCCGCAGGAAGCCGGGCTTCGAGATGCTGGTTGCGTAGCGGTTGACGGTGTCCTCGGAGAAGGAGGCGGGCCCCGAATAGCTGCCGTGGAAGAGGTACCACTGCAGGAATTGCCTCTCCTTGCCGGACATGAGGAACTCGGCGAGGTCGGGGACCTAGAAGAAGGCGAGCTGCCAGTTCTGGTACAGATCCCAGAAGGGCGCCGGGGTCGCCACCTCCTCGTACCCCAAGCCCGGCAGCGAGTACTCGCTGAGGCCGAGCCGCCGCACTAGCAACGGGTGCTTGACGGCGAGCGCCGTCGCCATGCCGACGCCCTTGTCGTGCGAGAACACGTAGGCCGAGGTGATGTTGAGGAAGTCCAGCACGCCCTTGAGGTCCTCGGCCGACGCCATCGCGCTGTAGTTGCCGTCGGGGGGGGGGGGGGGGGGGGAG
>QJNS01000025.1:396390-449423 GCA_004154925.1 Monosporascus cannonballus
CCCCCCCCCCCCCCGCCCCCCCCCCCCCCCCCCCCCCGCGCCCCCCCCCCCGGCGCGAGTCGCCGGCGTCCCGGATGTCCGGCGCGATGACGGTGTAGTTCTGCGCCAGGATCGGGCCGACGAACTGCCACGTCAGGCTGTGCTGGGGGCTGCCGTGCGCGAGCGGGAGCGGAGGCCCCGTGCCCGCGTACCGAAAGTGGATGCTCACGTCCTGGAGCGCCACTCGCCCGTGCTCCCACTTGTCGAACGGGATCAGGTCCGCAGCGTGCACGGCAGTAGCCAGTGTGGCTGCCGCGGCGGTCAGGTTACCTATATACATGATAAGAAATTTCGGGGATAGGCGCTTCGTTAGGAAATAGTTACAGTCGGCAAGATGCGATTTATGAGGCGCTACTGGTCTGGAGATAGGCAACCTAGGTACAGCACGCGACAGGCCATCATATACATACAGCTCGTTTCCGACCTCTAGGAATTCGGAGTTTAGCTCCGAGAAAAGGGGTTTACCCTTATTCGAGGTGGCGAATATTAATAATACTCTTCCAAAGTCTTCCAACACCCCCCCTTTCCATCACCCACCCCCCGATTAATAATGGAAGGATAAGCTTAATAAGCGATTATTCGCATATATATATAGCCCCGATTTCCCCTAGCTGTTGTTGGGCTTCCATAGCTTGAACATAGAGAATTCTATCTTCCGTGACACACCTTGAGCCTACCCCATACGTTTTCCCATACAATTCCTTGACGGGTAGCTGTGAGACCCTGCATCACACACAGAAGCATATATAACTGAAGAAAAGGTATATTAAAGGTTGCATGACCTCTAGAAGGTCCTCTGTAGAAGGTGAAGGTGGTGAGCCCTCCTTAAATACATATAAAAACAGTGGTAGTCAAGAGATAAGGATACTGGAGTAGCCGAAGCAATTTCCACTAGCTTGTTAGCTAACTAAGCCATGGCGTAGCTAGGTTCAACAGTAGCCTCATCTTCTGTCCAACTTTTTAGACGACCTTAAGCAGCGCCTCAATGCCACGGGCTTCCTTTCTCCCTGGTATTGCTGACAAATTGAACGAAAACATAATGGATTAACTTAAGTGTTGCTTAATACAGGTTCCATGGCGATGCGCGCAGTCTGAGCTCTTGGTCTCTTATCATGATTTGGAAGAACGCCCGTCGATCCATGAAGTCAATCGCTTGGCAGCTTCACCTACGCGGACAATGCCATCCGTATACCCAGTCTGATCATCCTGTCGCTCTTCGTCTAGGGTGAGGAAATTAGTTCCGCCGGGGCAATTCCGTCTCTGAGGAAAGTGACCCATGGGTCTTAGACCTTACCCGCTGGCACCCATGGATGGTCGGTCAAAGTTCATGGGTAGTTACTCCCTGAGCCTATCTTCGTCTACCTATTTCACGTATACTCCTCTATATACCGCCCTTCAGAAATGGTTATGATTGCGCCGCTCAAGGAAACCTGGCCTGCCAGCCCGCCGTATACAGAATCAGGCAAGCGAGGCGTGAAGTTGACGAGGCTAGAAATGTCAAGCGACTATAATGGTCAAGCCGAAGCCTTTCGGCGCTATGCAAGGCTCTAGACTTTAGAAGACTGAAGTACGATGACAAAGTTCACATGTAATTGATTATTAAGCAAGGCCAGGTATTGATCATATCAAAGAGTGATTAGACGTAGGCGCGGGCGTACTTTTCCCCTTGCCGGGATGTAGGGCTACAGGTGGGTATCAATGCCCTGGACCGACCCCATTCCTCCTATTTCCCCGATTGTCCTCGGGAGACAAGGATCATCGGGGGCCCGACGCCATTCCCCAACTGCCCTGGGAAGACAAGGATCGTCCGGGGCCCGATGCGCGAACTCCATGTTTACCCAACACCGTCCCTGAACGGAAGGGGGGTGGACGCCAGGGGAACACTATATATGACTAGCCATATCCCGTGCTGCAATCTCAAAGCCAAGATAACTCATTATCGTTATCGGACAAGCGCAAAGGTCGGTCACGGACAAAGGCCTCGACCGCGATGACAGAATTACCACTACGGCTTCAACTTGTATCCGCCTTCCAAGGCCCGGAGATACCGGGTCGTCCAACCCAGGGTCGTATGCGCCTGGTACGACGGTACGTTAGTAAGCCTGCGAAGGTGTCGCAGAAAGTGGCCCCCCCCTTTTCTGTTGGGCAGCAATATCGGAGCCCAAAAGCCCTATATCAGTGGATCGCCCACAGCAAGTGGGATCAACGGTCTCTAACTTTCTATAAGTCAATATATCCTCAAAAAGCTATGCACCTAATCCTTAGTAATTGTGGCAGCTATAAGCCCGGCAGCGCTAACTGTCAGATATAGGGGATATCAGTTGTGTTCTTGTATTCCGCCAAGCTATAGGTACTTTCGTACGCGTACAACTCTAAGTAGCTTAGCTACGGAACATATATAAACCGATCAATATAGGACCTTTCCGTATATAGGGAGCGCTTCGTACCCCCCAGCTAGCTGACATTAACTGCCTTGAGATAATTTAATCACTTAACTAAGGAATATATAATTCGTCCGTTTGTTTTATAATTTTCGATTTTTCGTTTAGATTAATTCTTTTTATTTAACCTCTTTAATTCCGTTAATTATATCGATTAAGTTATTTAATATCGTTATAATTCTTATTATTAGAAAAAAGCTTTTTAATCGAAAAACCTGGTTCGATTAATTTGTCCAATTTCGTTATTATGTTCGTTTTCGTAGTATATGGTAATATGTTAATCCTAACGCTTTAAATGTACTATACTTGCTAGTAACTGTACTTATAAAAGATTTTAGAAAAAACGTATTTTTAGAGTTTTTAAAAATGGTTATTATAATCGCTATTACGCAGACTTTTATTAGATAAAGTGATTGTAAAAAAACTCGGTATAAAGGAATAAACAGTATTATTTTATCGATATATCGTAATATAGAATTATATTAACGCTATCGTAAATACGAAACATTTTTCTTTTTATTTACGAAAACTGGATTTTTTCTATTTAGATAACATATTTTCGATTTAACGAATTGTTCGGCTGCTAAAAAGAATTAATCTTATCGACGAAAAAATTCGCAAATACGATACGGATTAAATAAATCTTCGTTTCGAATTTTACTAATACGGAATACCTAGGCTTATCGAAACAATATATAAAGTAATACGACGCGTACGTGTATATTTACGCCCATAATATATCCGAAATTGAAAGGCGTTTAACAGTATAATAATTTTTAATTGCCGTTTTAAAGCAATTAAATTTTACGTAAATTAAATGTAACTTACAAAAATTACCGCGCATCGAAATATTTAAAATCTTTTTTACGCAATTTAAATAATATAAGAAATAATATTTAACGATTATATTTTAACTATAACGGCCGAAAGTTTAATTAATTCTTAATCTCAAGTCGTAGGAGTGTATGTTAATAAAAATATTGTAAAAATCTGAATAATAAGATAAGTATAATTATTTTTCGTAATATTAAAGGCGTTTTGGATAACGAAATTATATTATAAGCTAATGTTATCTGAATTAGAGAAATGTCGAATATATATATTTTATTTTTGGCTGAAAGTATTCAAACGGTTTAACTTTTTTAAATTTTTAAATTTTCTAATTCTTTATATTATTTGATAAGTTTAAAATGTTAAAACCTTTAAAGTTTTAAATTTATTTTCTAATTCATTCCTATATCGGGTTTGATTTTTTGATTTTGACCGTTTTTAGGCCCGTTAAATTAATTAAATTATCATACGATTTTCTTTTTTTAAAAAATTCTTTCGTTTTAAAAGTCTTCGTAAATTCTTTTCGTTTTTTAATTTACGAAATTTAATCGTGTTAAAACATTTGTTCGCTTAAACGTATTAACGTTTTTTGGTTATTAAAATAAATTATTAGTTTAAGTTTTATTATATCTTTTTATGTTCGCTACGAAGAGAAACAAAGGCGGATTATAAGGCTTTTTATGATTTTAAACACCATACGTAATATATTCGTTATGGCGATCCTTACGACGTTTTTAGGCCGTTTGAAACTAAATATAAAAGATTTCTTAATAAAATAAGTATTTGAAATACGAAAAATAAATAAATTCGAAAAGTATTACGTTTTACCATTAATAAATTAAATCGTTTTCAAAACTAACGACGGGGTTTTCGTCGTCGAGTCATGGAAATATTTCGTTATAATATTAAAAGTACCGAAATAATAAAAACATTCAAGCATTTCGAACGAAAATAAAATAATTAATAGCCGAAATAACTACATTAATACCGATTATAACCTTTTTCGATTAAGCTAGCTTTAATATTATCGATTGGTTAATTATCGACCTAAACGTTTTATAAAATATATCTGATAGTATTAATAAAAGGTCTTTTAATAAACGTTAGATATTTATAAGATTTTTTATAAATTCTTAAGTGTTTTCGAAATTTGAATAAATTTTTATTTAAGTAAATATTAGATAAATCTGTTTTTTTCGTATATTAAAGATTTTTTCTATTTTGTATGCAATTTCGTTTTTTATTTTTACATAATGTTATATCAACGAATATATTTAAAAGCATTTTTATTAAGTTTTTCATTTGAATAATTTGGATAAAAAAGTAAATTATTTTCTATTTATAAAGAGTTAATCTTTATAATTATTTTTCATTATAATATTTACTTATTTATTTATGTGCGAAATTTTACTTTAATTCTATTTATTAATATAATTATATAAGTTATTTTACCGCAAATATTATGTGAATATTAATAGATCTGTTATATATATTTTTATAAAAATTTGATGTAAAATTAAAATTAAAATTTATTAAAAACTTTTTAATATTTTCACAATAATTAACATTATGTCTTAATTACGTAATAAAAAGTTTTTTAATGTAATTATTTTATTCGTAATTAATATAATATCGTAAATACTTTTTCTCGTTTAATTTAATCGTTTTATTTATTTATTTATTTAAAACTTAAATAAGTTAAATAATATATAATTTAAATCGATTTTCGTTATAAAATATTATTAAAACTTTAAAATAAATATAAATCTTTTATTAGAAATAATTTTATATTATATTATGTATATATTATCAATATGTTTAAAAAATATATATTCTTTGTTCGACATTAATATTTTTTAATAAGGTAAAAACTAAAAAATTTTCGTAAATTTGTCGACGACTATAAAAATGTCGTCGTAATGTTATGATGATATGAACAGCTAGTTCTTATAAGGTGGATTAGGGTATTCAAACTCCAATTGGGGTTTGGAATTGCTAACCTTTTGGTATTATAGCTAGCGTCGCACCCTCGTTATCTCACAATTATGTTACGACCTGACAGGTTCCGGTCTCAGGAAATGGTTAACGAGAATGACACGGACCACCATTCCGGTCACGTGATAGGTACGTAGCAAAGATTCTGCTAAATACGATTAATTAATACTGAATAACCGTTTAATAAAAATTTACTAAGTATGGTTAAGTAAAAATAAGCAGTAATATTAAGAATTAATATATATATTTATTATTCGAGAATTTAAATAACTTTAGCTTATAATATTTATTAATATTAATTATTTATAATACGATTTTTATATTTTAGTATTAAGAAAAATAATTAAGTTATTTTATTATTACAAAATTTTACGGTATTTCTATTAATATAAATTCGTACGATTAAGGTTTAATAATTAGTCAAATTCTTTAACCGTTATACGTTATAAACGTTTATTTAATAATATTATTGGATTTTAAGCAATATCGCTGGCTTTATATTTATGAGTAAATAACTTAAATAACTTATTTACCAAGTTTTTAATTACTCGGATATTAAAATAAAATCCGAGAAGAAAAAGAAAAAAACTTGCTTTTTTCGCAAAGAAGTTCTTCGACATCTAAATGTTATAAACGAATGTATTATTTAACTTAAAAAATAATAATAATCTTATAACGTCCTTTTAAGCCACCTATAAGACGTTTAAGGAAAAAAGAAAAACTTTCGAGATTGGAAATTTTTTAAATAAGTCAAATTATTTAACTAAATTTTACCAAAGAATTAGAAAAACTCCTTAAACTTTTTAAACCAGAATTTTTCGATAAAACCTTAACTAAATTATAACTGTTTTTAACTTAATACCGAATATATTTTGGATATTTTCTTATTTAATTTATTACGCTTATTATATAAATTAAATTTGTAATTGGACAACTTATCGGAAATACGGCCATTTAGTTTAAATTCGTTATAAGAAAGCATATTATCTTACTAGTCGAAAAACGAAATCTAAAAGTGGTACGAATTTACAGTAATTACGAATAATTCGAACAAATATTAATAAAGGTTTTCGGAATAATAAACGAAAAAAATAAAGGATAAGATATAAATTTAGCAGTTACGATAAAAAGGATCCGTATCCAGTTATGGCAGTACGTTAATTTAACTAATAACCAAGTTAAATTAAGGATAAAAAATATTAATGGCCAAATTTTTTGACGCCTTAAAGAAAGAAATATAAAAAAAGTTTTTTAAATTTAATCGACCTAATTATTTATCGGATTATATTATTATAGTACTTAAAATTAACGATCGAAAATACGTATAACGTATTAAAGGCATTAAAGGAAAAAATAATAGCAAATCTCGATATATAGCTAATATTAACGTTTTTTAACGTAATAACACTTTTTACGATATAGAACTAGGATTTATAGAATTAAGAGTTACATATAAGAAAATTTAGAGCCAGACCAAATGTTTTAATTGCAACAAAATAGGACATAAGGCAGTATAGTATAAAGTACTTAAAAAACCTCGGTAAAATAATTAAAAATTTGTACTTAAAGAATAATCTAAAAAAACCCAAAAAAAAGAAATAAATTTATTAACATAGTTCAGTCTAAAAATATACCAGGTTTTTTATAACGAAAAATCTAATAAGAAATACGAAAAACCAGAAAACTAGTTTAATAAATATCGCGAATATAACAAAAAGCATTATAAGAATAATTACGCGAATACCAGAATTAAATCGAAAAAGTTTATTTCGGAACTTTTAATCGATACGGCAAAATATATGCTATATATTGTCAATAACGAGAATATTCCGGTTACGAAAAATAAAAATAACGGATTTACGAACGAATTATCTATATATATTATAAAAATTTCGATTTTTTAAACCGTGCCGAACATTACAAAAACGATAAATAATAATATTGATAATTTCGAACTATAGCCTTAGAAAATATTTAATAATTAATCGAAGCAAAAACCTGGCCCGAAAAAAAAGCAATATCAGTAAGAAAACTCTTTTTGTTATTTCCAGTAATATAATTACCAAACGGAAAAAGGATTAATTTAGCATATAATAAAAATACATTATTAAAAAGCTATTACGAATTTTTATTTTGAATTAGTATTTATTACAAATCTTTACGAAAAAAAGTTATTAAAGAAAAAATATATTAATTTATAAAAAATCTTTAAAATGATAATTAGGACGACGTATAATAAGATATACTCGCAAATATAAAAAATAATTTATTCGATAAGGAAGCAAATTATACTAAACCTAAAAATAATGAATATAGCTCTAAAAGATAATACGCTAACAATAATAATAAATATAACAATTTAACGCGTTAAACGCAAAAATATAAACAAAATTTAATAAATTCGAGTAAAAATTAAAAGAAAAAGGTTGCCTATAAAAAACCGTAAAATAACAAAAGTTAAAAAAATTAGAAAAAACTTTTACGAAAAGCTTTAAACGCGGCGATAAAAGACGTTAATAACATTATTATCTTGGATATACGAATTGGAACGTATTAATATACCGTAATAATAAATTACGGAGCTTTAAACGAGAATTATATTGTACCGGATATAATTAATAAGCTTAAATTATTATAAAAATACAAATTAGAACTTTATATAGCGACGAATATTAAAGGTTAAGAATTTGCTTACGATAGCGGAAAAATTATACGCGAAATTAATTATTTCGAGATTTTGATTTAAAGATAATACAAAATAATTAATTTTAATATCATTTTATTTAAAAATTACGATATGATCTTAGCATTATTATAAATACGCTAATACGGAATTTTAATTAACGAAAAGATTAATTAAGTAAATTTTATTTTATTTCTTATTAATAAACGAAAAAAATAAGATCTTAATATTTAATCGATAATACTGACAAATACAGGCATAAAGATGCGATAAAAACCTTACCACCTAAAGAGATAAAATATAAGAAAAAAAAGGAGTATCAAAAAAGAATACGACGTATCGTTATTATTATTAAAACGAAATTAAAATAACTAAATAACGATTTAAAATAACAACAACCCAAAAAATCAGAAACTTTAACTAATGTACCATTATAATACTATAGATATAAGCAGTTTTTCAAAAAAGAGCTCGATATAAAATTACTAGAACATAGCGAATAAAATTATAAGATAATCCTTAAGAAAAATACCTTAACGAAATTTTACCCTATTTGTAACCTTAATAAAAACAAATAATGTACTTTTAAAGAATACCTGAAAAATTGCTTATAAAAAGAATAAATTCGACTTTCGAAATCATTAGCAAAATACCTTATATTCTTCGTATCGAAAAAAACCGAAAAATTATAATTTATGGTTAGCTATAAACAATTAAATTATATCATTATCAAAAATTAAATATTATTATCCCTAATCATAAAAATAAAAAACTGACTTCATAAAACTAAATATTTTTTAATATTTAATCTTAAAAATAAATATAACCTTTATAAAATCAAAAAAGAATATAAATAAGAAACAGCTTTTAAAGCGAAATACGAACTATTTAAATATTTCATTATATTAATAGGATTTACGAACGTACTAATAACTTTTTAACAAATAATTAACTATGTGTTGCGAAAATATCTTGATATTTTCATTATTTGTTATTTTAACGATATTTTTGTTTTCTCGAAAACGGAAAAAGTATACGTAAAATACGTTTATAAAATTCTTTAAGTTTTATAAAATACAAAGCTACTTATTAACGCAAAAAAAATCAGTTTTACATATAGAGAGTAAAATATCTAGAATATATTATTACCCTAGGACATATTAAAATAAACTCCAAGAAAATCGCTGTAATTACGGAATAACAAACGTTAATAATAATTAAAAAAAATACAAATATTCCTTAAATTTACCAATTACTATAGGCAATTTATTCGAAACTTTAACAAAATAACTATACCTTTAACGAACCTTATAAAAAAAGTTCAAATAAACGCAAAATACGGAAAAAATATTTCAAAATCTTAAAAATATAATTATTAACAAACTAAAATTAATTATATACGATTTAAACTACCTCGTTAAATTAAAAACCGATATTTTGAATTGCACGTTAAACGTAATAATCGGATAGCGAAATAATTAAAGCAAATTACGTTTTATTATATTTTTTATATAAGCTAAAAAAAATCGAACTTAATTACGATATTCCAAATAAAGAATTTATAGCCATTATTATAGCATTTCGAAAGTTTTAGCATTCTCTAAAAGAAAATTTATACCAAATTAAGGTTTATACGGATTATCAAAACCTTACCCGATTTATTACGACTAAGGAATTTATAAAACAATAATTTCGTTATACGAAAAGATTAACGAATTTCGATTTCGTTATTATCTATAAGAAAGGTTTAGAAAATAACAAAGCAAATACCTTAAGCAAACGGCCAGATCTTAAAAAGAAATTAATCAAAATTAGCTATATAATTTTCAATACTATTATAAAAAGATATTTACGCTTATAATAAATTATAACAATTCACATAGTACCTTTTAATATATACCAGAAAATCCAGCAATATAATAACGGTTTTCTGAAAAACCAAAAAACAAACAAGATATAAATTCCAGAAAAATACTAAAACATTTAATACAAAATATATACGAATATTAATTATACGAATATCCAGAGATTTATAAAACTCTAAAACGGTTTTAATGTATATATTTCTTTCTTAAAATAAAATTAACCGTACAGAAAATTATACGGTAATACGATATTTACGCTAAAATAAAAATACGATAATATAAACTATACGAAAAATTACAGTTACTATTAATCGCAAAACGACCATAATATTTAATTATATTCGACTTTATTACCAAACGTTTTATATCAAAAATTTAATTACAGAAATATATTATGATAATATTTTCGTAATCGTCGATCGATTTACGAAATTTTCTTATTTTTTACTATATTATAAGGATATGAACGCCGAATAAATAATATACATTTTTTAAATATATTTTAAACATATATAAATTACCTATAGAAATTATTTCAAACACAAAATCGATATTTGTATCAAAGTTTTAATAAAGCCTAATAATATAAATCGGCCTAAATCACAAATTATCCAATATATCTAAATCTTAAATAAATAAATAAATAAAACGAACAAATTAAATTTTAAAACTTACTTACAATATTACATTAATTATAAACAGAATAATTAGGTTAAAAATTACTTATTACCCAGTTAACCTATAATATTAATAAACGTAAAATTTTGATTTTACGACAAACATTTATATAAAAATACGCAATAATAGTTTAATTAATATTAAAGTAATCTTTACGTAACAATATTTACGATAATTATATTAAAAAATAAAAGTAGAACTAGGATTTGTACGGAATTAAATAAATAATTATTATAATTAAAAAATGTAAAAGAAATTAATTTTCGAAAAAAGGGAAATGGTTTTCCTCGTTATAAAAAATATTCAAACAAAAAAACTTAATAAAAACTCGATTTTAAATATAGCGGTTTATATAAAGTTATTAAGAAAATCTCAGAAAATAATTATTAATTAGAATTTTTAGCAAAAGTTAAATTTTATATAATTTTTCATGTTTTTATTCGAATTAATAACGAATATAATTAAGATATATGCGGCATAAAACGACGTAAAAATAAAAAGCGAATAAGTATATAAAATAGAAAAAAATCTTCAATATACAAAAACGAAACGGATTTATTTAGTACTTCATTAAATAGAAAAAATACCCGGATTTCGAAAATATCTAAGAACCTGCTAAAAGCCTTATTACCGTTTAATATCTATTAAAACATTTTTACTAATAATAACGGAACTACGAAAAATAATTACGTCCTAATTAATATTTTCAATAAATTAATCGGTATTATCGGTATCAAATTAATTTACGAAATTAGCAGAAAAAGCTAATGCGGCTATGGAAACCTCGGCGATGACCTGCTCTCGACGTTTTTGTTTTTCTAATTCCTTAAACGATTACAGCTCCCGTTATATTATTTTTATTTTTTTCGAACGAAAAAAGGTTTTTTGTTTTCGAAAACGGATCAAACGTACGATGATCTTATTTATTTTTTGCTAATATCGTTTTTACAATTCCAAAAAACGTTCCTTTACAAAAACCTCCTTTTATTTTAGGCGTTAATTCTCGGTACGAATATTTTCTAGAAAAAGAAAACGCCGGTCTTATCATAAAAATATTTACGTTTAAGATAAGCTTTATATTTTTGTTACGGCCCGACAAGCTCCGGTCTCAAGAAACGGTCAGGCAGGAACACACGGGCCACCTCCCGGGTCACGTGATGGTGATCACTGCCAAGCCAGTGATTATTAGTGATCAAAGGTGATCCCAAGTGATCGTAATTATTACCAACGGCGTGATTACGAATAATTAAGCCAAAAAGGATAAGGATATATACGTTTATTAATTCCATAATTTAAATAGCTTTAATTTACAATATTTATTAATATAATATCGTTACCTAAGGCATTTTTGATATTACGAGATATAATATGTTATTGTATTTATTACTTAGATTTTTACGATATTTCTATTAATATAAACCCGTTAAATTAAGGTTTAATAATTAATTAAACCGTTTAGCCGTTATACGTTATAAGTTTTTATTTAGTAGTATTATTAAATTTTAAGCAATATTTAATATTGTTAAAATATTAACCAGCATTTAGAAAACCCTTACCTAATAGCTTTAGGCTCGAATTCGGAAACTGGAAAAAAAAGTTTAACAACTTAGGGTTATGCCACCTGCTTAACCTTTTTTCGCCCGTATAAATCCTAAAAAGCCAGAACCTTACGATAAAAAGGGCAATCTTTAAACTTTTTTAATTTAGGCGCAAATTTATTTTCGCTTTTTAAATCTTAATAATTTAGCGGATATGGTCTTAATAATAAAAGTATGTCTAATAAAAAATACGGTTAATTAATTTAAGCCTATTATAAGAAATTTCTTAAAATAAGAAAAACAAATAAAAAGAATTTTATTAATAAAATCTTTTTAATATATATTAATTTCGAAAATAAAATACGTAATAATTTCGACAACCCGGATAAAAAACGATTAACGGCTTAATAATTCTTATAATTCCGATAAAAAAGATTTACGTCCAAATATGCCGTAATTTTTAAAAGTTTTACGGTTAAAGCCGGATACAAAAATAATAAGGTTAATGCTTTTATTAATATATTTTATAAAAAACTAAAAGATAATATAAAAAATAAAATTATTCGAATTAAATAATTAATTGCCTTAAATCGGTATATCGTAAAAGTAATCAAAATTAATAATCGATAATTTAAAAAACGATAGGAAAAAAAGAATAATATGCCTTATATTCGAGATATAACAAGTTTAACCAGGGGAAAAAACGAGACGCACCCCTTACTTTTTATGGAACGGCGTCAGGACCTATGGAACTCGGCGTTACCTACCGACAAAACCGGAACCAGATTAAGTGCTTTAATTATGGCAAAATAGGACATAAAGCTTATAAATATAAAAAATCCAAAAAACCACGATAAGATAACTAAACCCCTATACCGGAAAAATAAGTTAGAAATAATTAAGAAAACGACAGTAAAGCTATTAATATAATTTAAGCCAAATACGTATTAGACTTATAACAAAAGATTTAATAAGAATTATCATAATAAGAAATTCGACAAAAAATACGAAAAGTTAAAAAACTAACTTAATAAATATCGTAAATATAATGAGAAACATTATAAGGATAATTACGTAAATATTAAAGTTGAACAAAAAAAATTTATCCCGGAATCTTTAATCGATACGGCAGGATATATGCCATACATTGTCGACGACAAAAATATCCTAATTACGAAAAATAAAAATAATATATTTACGTATAAATTACCCGTATATATTATAAGGGATTCCACTTTCCAAACCGAACCGGGCATAATAAAAATAATAAAGAATAATATCGATAATTTCGAACCATAACCCCAAAAAACGTCCAGCAATTAGCCGAAATAAAAAATTAGCCTAAAGAAAAACAGTACCCGTAAAAAAACCCCTTTTGTTATTATGGATAATGCAATTACCAAAAGGAAAAAAAGTTAATTTAGCGTACGATAAAAAAGAACTATTAAAAAGTTATTACGGATTTTTATTTTTAATTAGCATTTATTATAAATCCTTACGAAAAAAAGGTTATTAAGAAAAAAATACGTTAGTTTATAAGAAATCTCTGGAACGATAACTAGGATAACGCATAATAAGATATAATCGCAAACATAAGAAAATAATTTATTCGATAAAAAAAGGAATTATAAAAAAACCAGGAATAATTAATACGGCTTAAAGGAATAATATGCTAATAATAATAATAAATATAGCAGCTTAACGTATTAAACGAAAAAACATAAGTAAAATTCGATAGATTTAAATAGGAATTAAAAGAAAAAGGTTATTTATAAAAAAGTCGCAAAATGATAAAACTTAAAAAAATTAAGAGAAATTCTCAAAAAAGGCTTTAAACGCGACGATAAAAGACGTTAACGATTTTATTATTTTGGATATACGAATCGGAATGCATTAGTATACCGTAATAGTGGATTACGAAACTTTAAGCGAAAATTATATTGTACCAGATGTGGTTAATAAGCTTAAATTATTATGAAAATATAAGTTAAAACCTTATATAGCGACAAATGCCGAAAATCAGGAATTCGCATACGATAACGGAAAAATTATACGCAAAATTGATTATTTCGAGGTTTTTGTTTAAGGACGATATTAAACGGTTAATTTCGATATTATTTTATTCGGGAATTACGATATAATCTTAGGATTACTATGGATATACCAGTACGAAATCTTAATTAATAGCGGAATTAATTAAATAAAGTTCGCTTTATATCTTATTAACAGATAAAAAAAAATTAAGATCTTAATATTTAATCGATAATGGCGACAAATATAGGCATAAAGATATAACAAATATCTTACTACTTAAAAAAAATATATATAAGAAAAAATGGGTATTAAAAATATAACGTATTGTTATTACTATTAAAGCAAAACTAAAATAACTGAATAACGATCTGGAATAATAAAAACAATAGCCTAAAAGGTTAGAAAATTTAATTAATATATTATTATAATATTATAAATATAAGCAGCTTTTTAGGAAAAAGCTTAATACGAAATTATTAGAATATAACGAATAAGATTACGAAATAATTTTTAAAAAAAGATCTTCGACAAAGTTTTATCTTATTTACAATTTTAATAAAAACGAATTACGTACTTTTAGAAAATACCTGGAAAATCAACTACAGAAAGGATGGATTCGACCGTCGAAGTTACCAGCAGGATATCCGATATTTTTCGTACTTAAAAAATGGAAAATTGCAATTTGTGGTTAATTACCGATAACTAAACGACGTTACTATTAAAAATCGAATATTATTATTTTTAATTACGGAAATAAAAAACCGCCTTTACGGAGCCAAATAATTTATAATATTTGATTTTAAAGATAAATATAATTTTATTAAGATTAAAAAAGGATACGAATGAAAAATAACTTTTAAAACGAAATACGGATTATTTAAGTATTTAATTATATCAATGGGATTTACGAACGTATTAATAACCTTTTAGCAAATAGTTAATTACGTATTACGAAAATACCTTGATATTTTTGTTATTTGTTATTTCGACAATATTCTTATTTTTTCAGAAACGGAAAAAATATACGTAAGATACGTTTATAAGATTTTTTAAGCTTTATAAAACGTAAAGTTATTTATTAAAGTAAAGAAAAGTTAATTCCATATATAAAAAATAAAATATGTGGGATATATTATTACCTTAGGACATATTAGGATAAACTTTAAAAAAATCGTTGCAGTTACAAAATAACAGACGTTAATAACGGTTAAGGAAATATAAATATTTTTTGGATTCGCTAATTATTATAAGAAGTTTATTCGAAATTTTAACAGAATAATTATATTTTTAATAAATTTTACGAAAAAAAAGAAATTCAAATAGACGCCAGATACGGAAAAAGTATTTCAAGATATTAAAAATGCGATTATTAGCAAATTAATACTAATTATGTACGATCTAAACTGTTCCGTTAAACTAAAAACCGATATTTCGGATTACGCGTTAAGCGTAGTAATCGGATAACGAAATAATTAAAACAAATTGCACCTTATTACATTTTTTCGTACAAATTAAAAGGAATTAAGTTTAATTACGGTATTCCAGATAAGGAATTTATGGCCATTATTATGGCATTTCGAGAATTTAAATATTTCTTTAAAAAAAGTTTATACCAGGTTAAAGTTTATATGGATTATCAAAATTTTATCCGTTTTATTACGATTAGGGAACTTACAAAACGATAATTAAAATATGCAGAAAAATTGGCGAATTTCGACTTCGTTATTATTTATAAAAAAAAATCAAAAAACGGCAAAGCAGATATTTTAAGTAAGCGATTAAACCTTAAATAGAAATTAGTTAAAATTAGCTATATAATTTTCGATACTATTATAAAAGGATATTTACGTTTACGACAAATTACGATAATTCGGGTAATACCTTGCGATATGAATTAAAAAATTTAACAGCATAACGATAATCTTTCGGAAAATCAAAAAACGAATAAAATATAAGTTTTAAAAAAATACCAGAAAGATCTAATACGAAAAATATATGAACATTAATTATATAAATATCTAGGGATTCACAAAACCTTAAAGCGATTTCGACGTACATATTCCTTTTCTAAAATAAAATTAACGGTATAAAAAATTATACGGCAATATAATATTTGCGCCAAAGAAAAGGTTTAACGATATAAGCCATACGGAAAATTATAGTTATTACTAATTGTAAAATAACTATAGTATTTAATTATATTCGCCTTTATTACCAAACTTTTTATATCAGAAAATTTAATTACAGAAATATATTATGATAATATTTTCGTAATCGTCGACAGATTTACGAAATCTTTTTATTTTTTACCATATTATAAGAATATAAACGCCGAATAATTGGCATATATTTTTTTAAATATATTTTTAATATATACGGATTATTAATAAAAATCATATTAAATAAATGATTAACGTTTATATTTAAGTTTTGATAAGACCTTATAACATAAATCGGTTTAAATTATAAATTATTTAGCGCATTTAAACCTTAAACGGATAAATAAATAAAATAAATATATTAAACCTTAAAAATTTATTTATAATATTATATTAATTATAAACAAAGTAATTGGGTTAAAAAATTACTAATCGCATAATTAGCTTATAATACTAATTATTACGAAAATATCAAAATAATACTTACGAACGCAAATTTTGGTTTTATTCTATAAATTTATAGAAAAATACGCGATAACGGTCTAATTAATATGAAAATAATCCTTACGTTAAAACAGCTATAATAGCTATACTAAGAAATAAAAATAAAACTGGAATTTATACGAAATTAAATAAGCAAATATTATAATTAAAAAAAGTTAAAAAAAATTAATTTTCGAAAAGAGGAAAATAATTTTCCTCGTTACAAAAAATATTTAAATAAAAAGACCTAGCAAAAAACTTTATTTCAAATATATCGGTTTATATAAAATCGCCAAAAAAATCTTAGAAAATAATTACTACTTAAAACTTCCACCAAAAATCAAATTTTATCTAATTTTTCATATTTCCTTACTTAAGTTAATAACAGATATTATTAAAATGCATACGGTATAAAACGATATAGAAATAGAAAATAAATAAATATACGAAATAAAGAAAATTTTCGACATACAAAAACGGGACGGATTTACCTAATATCTAATTAAGTGGAAAAAATATCCAGATTCCGAAAACACCTGAAAACCCGCTAAAAATCTTATTGGCGCTTAATGCCTATTAAAGAATTTTTACTAGTAACGAAAGGCGCGTCCTAATTAATAGTCGACCAGTTAGTAGCCGGAATATCGGGCTAATCGATTACGGCCTGCGTTAACGTAATAGCCGTAACGGCGGCTTCCAACTGCTTTTATTCCTAACGTTTTTGTTTTTTTAACTTATCCAATAATTAGAGCTTATATTATACCATAATAACGCCTTTCGAACGAATTAACGCCTTTTATTTATGCAAACAAATAAAACGAAAACAAGCTTTATTTATTTTTTTCTAATATTTACGTTAAGCCTTAAGGTAAAGCCGCTAAAGTTTTAATAATTATTTTTCGGTAAACGCTTTTTTACGTTTTAAGTATTAATACTTATAACGAATATTTTGCAAAGAAAAAATGGATATATCGGTACTATTATAAAATCGATTCCGATTAATACATTCCTTATATTTTAATACGTTTTCAATTATTTTATACTTTATGTTTTTCAAAAAATAATAAAAATAAAGCATAATTTCATAACCAAATTCGTTAAAGGTTTTTACGAAATCAATACGACGAACGGTAGAAAAACGGGAAACATAACAAATTTTGAAAATACGAAATAACATAATTAAAAGCAAAAAAAAGAGATATTTACCAAACGAAAAAAAAGAAAAAAAAATCTTAAGGACAAAATTTGGGGAAGGGGGAGATCGTATTATAACCCGATAAGCTCCGGTCTTAAAAAACGGTCAGGCAGAAGCATACGGGCCACCTCCCGGGTTACGTAACGGTAATCACTGCCAAATCAGTGATTATCAGTAATTAAAGGTGATCCCAAATAATCGTAATCACCACCAACGGCGTAATTACGAATAATTAAGCCAAAAAGGATAAGGATATATACGTTCATTAATTCCATAATTTATATAGCTTTAGTTTATAACACTTATCAATACAATATCGTTACTTAAGGTACCCTTGGTATTACGAGACGTAATACGTTACTGTATTTATTGTTCAGATTCCCACGATACTCCTGCCAACATAAACCCGTCGACTTAAGGTTTAATAGTTGGTTAAACCGCCTAGCCGTCACAAATTATTACAAACCCCAATTAGATGCATCAGCCAGTTCGGCGCCACTTCGGCGACATATCGAAAGCACGATTCGATCCCCACAAAGGCGGCTGCAGGCTAAAGAGAGCCAGAAGGCAGACCGAAAAGATTCTAATCGCTGGCGTTCGGCGGGTAGTCGACGCGAAAGGTCCGACCGCGTTATGTGTTCACAGGGCGCAGTAAAGCCTTGAATGTTCGACACCTTATCTAGCCTTAAAATCGGGACGATTTTACTAAAAGGAGAGAAGTAATTGTAATAATATGCACAGTTAGTTCTTATAAGATGGATTAAGATGTTCAAATTTTAATTAGAGTTTAGAATTATTAATCTTTTAGTATTATGGTTAACGTTATACCTTTGTTATCTTATAAATATACTTTTGTTTCTAAAGTTTCGGATAAAAAAATTAAGAATTAAATTTAAAATAATTATATCTTATACTTTTTTCAAAATTAATAATAATTATAGTTTTTTGTAAAACTTATATTATTATATTTTGATCTTATTATAAAAAGTATATTATTATCGTATTTTCGAAATAATTATTTTTATTTTCAAAAAATAATAAATATATCGAAGTCGTTTTAAGGTTATATAAATCTTTAAATATTTATAATACTAATATTTATATATATAACGTATTAAGATTATCTAGTATATTTTTTAAATTTAATATTTTTAAATTTTTAATAAATATTATATAGTATAATTCGTATTATTTTAATATAACGCGAACCTAGATATTTTTTAATATAATATTGAAAATAGTATAATTAATCTTAATTAATATTTTAAGAATTTTGATTATTTATTTAAAATATCTATTTTACTGTTTTTAAACCTTTTTATAGATGATAACGAAATTGAAATTCGGTAGTTTTTTATATATTGTAATTATCGGTTTATAATTTTTTAATTATAATAACACGGATAAAAATTTGATAATTTGTAGAAACCTTAACTTCATTAAGATTTTTTAAAAGATATTTAAGTTTTTAAAAAGCTATAATAATGGCTATATATTCACCATCTTGAATACTGTAATTAAACTCGGCTTTTTTAATTTATATAAAAAATTTAATAAAATATAAGTTTTCTTGATTATTTCGTTATCCGATTATTACGTCTAATAGATAATTCGAAATATAGATTTCTAATTCGGCGAAACGTATTAAATCGTAAATAATTAATATAAATCCTTTAATAATCGTATTTCTAAATTTAGAAAACGCTTTTATCGTTTATAGAGTTTATTTAAATTTTTTATTTTTAATAAAGTTAAATACAAATATAACAATTTTGCTAATATTTCGAATAAATTTCTTATAGTAATTAACATATTCAAAAAATATTTTTATCGTTTCAATCGTACTTAATCTTTGTTATTTTATAATTGCAGTAATTTTCTTAAACTTTAGTTTAATATATCTCAAGATAATAATATGTTTTAAATATTTTATTATCGGTTTATAAAATATAACGAACTTGTTATATATCTATCTAGAGATATAAGCAGTATACGAAAAGAATCTTAATTTACAAATAATAATAAAACGAAAAATAATTTAGAGATTTGTTTATTAAAGATATTTGCGAACCTTTTTCTTAATTAAAGAACGATATCTCTATTTAAATGCTTAGATTAAAAGCTAAAGAGCGAAACTAAGTAAGTAACTATTTTATTGTTACAACCTGACGAGTTTCGATTTCAGGAAACGGTTAACGAGGATAATACGGACCATCTTCCAGGTTACGTAACGAATACTTAGTAAAGATCCGCTAAGCACTAGTGATCAGCATTAAGCAATTGTTTAGTAAAATTTTGTTAAGCATAACTAAGCAGAGATAGGGAATAATATCAAAATTAATATATATACGTTTAGTATTTTCATAATTTAAATTATTTTAGCTTATAATATTTATTAATATTAATCGCTTATAATACGATTTTTATATTTTTAATATTAAGAAACGTAATTAAGTTATTTTATCATTATAAAATCTTATAATATTTCTGCTAATATAAACTTATACGATTAAGGTTTAATAATTAATTAAACCGTTTAACCGTTATAGATTATAAACTTTTATTTAGTAATACCGTTAAACTTTACGCAATATTACCGATATTATATTTACTAGCAAGCAGCCCGAACAGTCCATTTACCAAGTCCTTAATAACCCGGATATTAGAATGAAATCCGATAGAGAAAAGGAAAAACCTCGCCTTTTTCGCAAAGAAGTTTTTCGACGCCTAAATGGTATAAATAAACGCATTTTTCAGCTTAAAAAAATAACAATAATCTTACGACGTCTTTTTAAGCCGCCTATAAAAAACTTAAGAAAAAAGAAAAAGCTCCCGATATCGGGAAACCCTTTTAAGTAAGCCAAATTATTTAATTAAATTTTATCAGAAAATTAAAAAAAAATCCTTAAATTTCCCAAACTTAAAGTTTTCGACGGAATTTTGATTAAGTTATAATTATTTTTGATTTAATGCCGAATATATTTCTTGTATTTTCTTATTCGGTTAATTGTGTTTACTATATAAATTAAGTTCGTAATTAAACGAAATACCGGAAATACGATTATTTAATTTAAATCCGCTATAAGAAAATATATTATCTTATTAATCGAAAAATAAAAGCTGGAAATAATACAAATTTATAATAATTATAAATAATTTAAGTAAATATTAGCGAAGGTTTTCGAAATAGTAAACGAAAAACTAAAAGCCGAAATAAATATTTAATAATTATAATAAAGAACATTGGCGTTTAATTAGAATAAAACGTTCGTTTAGTTAATTTCTAAATTAAATTAGCAATAATAAATATTAATATTTAAATTTCTCGACGACCGAAAAAAAGAAATATAAAAGTTTTTTTTAAATTTAACCGGCCTAATTATTTGTCCGATTATATTATTATAATAATTATGATCGACGATTAACAATATGTCTGGCGCATTAAGGACATTAAAGAAAAAAATAACAACAAACCTCGATATACGGTTAATATTAGCGTTTTTCGACATAATAACACTTGTTACGATACGGAACCAGGACTTATAGAATTAAAAGCCATTTATAAAAAGGATTAGAGCCAAACCAAATGCTTTAATTATAACAGAATAAGGTATAAGATAATGTAGTGCAAAGCACCTAAGAAACTCTGTTAAAATAACTGAAAACAAATACTTAAGGGATAATCCAGAGAAAATCAAAAAAACGGAAATAAATCTATTAACATAATTCGGCCTAAATACGTACTAGGCGCCCTATAGCGAAAATTTCAATAAGGAATACGAAAAGCCAGGAAGTTAGCTTAACAAATATTGCGAACATAATAAGAAACATTATAAAAATAATTATGCAAATACTAGAATTGGACAGAAAAGGTTTATCTGGAAACCCCTAATCGATAAGGCAAAATATATGCCATATATTGTTAACGGCAAAAATATCCCGATTATAAAAATAGAAATAATATATTTACGGACGAATTACCCGCATATATTATAAACGATTTAAGTTTCTAAACAGAACCAAAAATAATAAACACAATAAATAATAATATCAATATTTTCGATTTATAGCCCTAAAGAATATTTAATAATTGGCCGAAATAAAAAGCTGGCCTGAAAAAAAAATAATGCCTGTAAAAAACCCCATTTATTATTATTAATAATATAATTACTAAACGGAAAAGGAATTAAGTTAACATATAATTAAAAAAACACTACCAAAAAACTATTACGAATTTTTATTTTCAATTGGCATTTATTACAAATTCTTACGAAAAAAAAGTTATTAAAAACGAAATACGTTATTTTATAGACGAACTTTGGAATAACAGTTAATACGACATATAATATGATATAATCGAAACGATAAAAATCAATTTACTTAATAAGAAAAAGATTTATAACAAACCCAAAAAGAATTTATATAATTCGAAAGAATAGTAAACTGGGGTTAGGAGAATTGGTTT
Source organism: Monosporascus cannonballus (assembly GCA_004154925.1). NCBI lineage: Eukaryota > Fungi > Ascomycota > Sordariomycetes > Xylariales > Monosporascus > Monosporascus cannonballus. Next base: position 418,797 of record QJNS01000025.1, read on the forward strand.
TAATCAATGCGGATAACTATTTTATGTCACGGTACGGAATGGGATTGTCGAAAAATAAAGAACTTAATCTAATTGTATTGCTGGTGTTAAACCTCGATAACTAAAGTGGCAGAAAACATGCTAAATGGTGGTAATTAATGCCTGGGGGTTAAACCCATAACGAAAATTTTTTTCTTAATATACATGCGAAATTCGAGCTTTTTAATCAGCCGAACCTGATTACAGGTATAACACCCCGCCCCACTTTAAACCTTCTTTTTTACGATAAAAAACGTCTCCGTTTTATCGTAAGAAATAATAATAACCCAACGCTATAATAAGTATACTGTACTTATGTTTTTATTGATTAATTCTTCCTTTTTCGACGGGGTGCATCTTTTAATATTTTTAATTCAGGATTCCGATTTCGTTTTTTAGTTAATTCTTTGCGTTAAAAAGCCTTTTTTTTATTTTTTTGTACTTTATCTTCTAATTGTTAATCGTTAATCGATTTTTTATATTTTTTCCAACCTGGCTATCTTGGGATAAAATAAGGCTTTAATCGTTTCCCAGCAGTCTGATATATATTTCCAACTTCTTAATACGGGGTTTTGTAAATTCCTACTAGTATAACTTAAGTACGTTAATTATTAATTAGCGGGCAAAATATATATTTTGTTTTAATATGACTATATGATTTGCGCATTAATATAAGGCTATTTCGAGATTAACGAAATATATAAATATCCTGGTCAGAAAATAAAGAAAAATCCGGGAAATTTATAAAAATAAATAACGGCCGTTTGCTAGGCTAAAATCCTTTAAGTACGTTCTCGTCCTGATATTTATTATGTAAACCCAGGTACGCCTTAGTTTCTTATTTTATTTTTTCGACTAATTATTATTTTTCGTTTAAAATCGATTTTTCGGTTCTTTGTAAACGAAATTCTCGTACAATAACATAAAATAAATAAATTATTTAAATATTATATATCCAGCTAAAATATTATTTAGAAATTTTGGTTTTGCCAATACGTATAAATGGATTATTAAAACTAGTTTATTTCTATCTTTATTAGTAAAATCTTAATATTTTTTTAATTCGATCGTTTAAAAAAATATTATCGAATATTATAAAGGTATGTTTTAATCGAATATACAAAAAATTAACTTAATGCCCATATCTTTTAATTTTATTAATACGAATAATATCGTAAGTTACCGTTTAAATATAATTAAAATCCGAATCGCAAATAACAACTTTTATTTTTTTATCTAATAATGTATAATATCTTTAGATAATAAAACGACCGGCTTTAAAAATACATACCAACTTATTTTTTATAACCCCGCGCGAAAATGCGTATATTAATGCGGTAATATTTTTTGATCGGAGGTATTCCTTGTTAATAATAAATATAATAATTTTTCAGAAGGGTATAATTACGGCATTATAGTATAAGTCCGGATTATTTTCGAGATTTAATAATATTTTAAAATAATTCCAAAGGCGATTTTCTTCTTAATTATATGGGGTAATAAATATTAATCGATCAAAGTTAATTTTTCGATTAAGACGGAATATGGGAACATATGATAAAATATTGCCGTATAACTTTTTCAGTATTTTTTTAAATTTTAACGTATTTAAAACCTTATTTTTTGCAATCTTACTTAATTTATTAAATTTAAATTATTTATTTTCTCACAGTTTAATTTAAAATTAATCCGAACCGGGTTTTTGGATTGTTTTTTCGATAACGGCAGTATTATAATATATATAATGGGATCCGGATATATAATAAATAAAAAATCGTAATGCAAGTAAATAAATATAAAATATAATTAATAAATTATAAAATTAATATGGTATTAGAAAATATTTGATAATAATAAAAAATAATAGCAATTAATCGATATTTATAACTTTTAATTAGCTTTTTGAAAAAAATTCTGGTATGCCGAAAAAATTCTAGAAAGTTTTTATTTAATATTATTAAGGAAAGTACCGTACGTTATTATCGTTTCCGATTAATTATTTTCAAGCGTTATTATTTTTGTATTTTTTCAGATTTTAACTTCCGTAATTCTTTATTTTTTCTTTATTAATAATATTTTTTTTATTTACGTATATCGATATTTATATTTGTATATATTTTTCTTTTTATTTAGTACGTTTAATCGATTTATTATAAATATTCTTAAATCGTTAAAACTTTTTAAGCGTTAAGATTCCTATATTAATACAGATCTTAAGGGATTAATTAAGCATATACATTATTCGTTAATTAAAAATAAAGTTTCCGATATTGTTAAAAACAGTTAAATTCGATATAATCAAAATTTTCAAAATTTTGATCGTTTTTCGACATATTATTATCATATCTTTAAAGCTTTAAAAATATCCTATATTCGTTAAATTTCTTATCCGCAAAATAAATAAACTTTTAGTTTTTTAATTTTGACGTAGCAGTAAATTTCCGATTAATTTTTCCGATATTCGTAAAAGCCAAAATCCTATATATCGTTAAGTTTTTATACCTAAATTATATCTTTTTTTGGGTATCGATTTTGTAATATTATTAAAGGTAATAATTACTTTCCTTTTATAATTCGAATTATAGATAATTTATATTTAAATTTTATTATTTTTAACAAAAAGTATAACAATTTATCAAAAATAATCCGGTAATTTTTCCGATTTTAAATACCGTCGAGCAGTTCTTTAAAAGTTATCGATTAATAACGCTAGTACCTAATATTAATATTAAAGAATTTTCGTTATCTTTAAATTTATCAATTTTTTCCGGTCCAAAAATTATTAACCGATTCCTTAATTTATTTATTACTATTAACAAATTAAACTTTTGCTAGCATCTTTTTTCTATATTTCAATATATAATCGATATCTGGAATAATAATACAATTATTATTTATATTATTTCCGACTATTTCGAAATAAGTTATTTTTCTTATCGTAACCTGTTTTATCTTAAGTAATAATAAATACTTGAAATAATATTTATTTCGTTTACCTCCGGTTTCGTTATTGGTCGGGTTTTAAAATAACGAATTACCGGTATTAATTTTTAAGAAATTATTAACGCCTAATTACCGATTACCAAAATGCTATTTTCCAAAAACAAACTCGGGATAAAAACCGTATTTGTCGAAATTACCCGCGCCGGTCCTTTAGGTTAATTTATAGTACATTTTATTGAGGATTTTCGATACGTAAATAGGCTCTTTATTTAAATTTTTAAAGTACTTAATTTAATACCTTACAAACTTTGTAAAAAACGTTAATACGTTTTTAAATTACCTAAAAATTACGGAATATTTCCATTTTTCGGATATATATTATTTCTTAATTTCGCAGAAAATACCTATAATAACTATGTCGAGTCAATCGATAAATATAATTATATATTTAAAAATAATTAATTTAAGAATTTCCGAACGAATTATATAAAAAAATCGCAAATTAAACTAAATATTTATAAATTAAATTACAAAGTTCTTTACGAATTTAATAACGATTTCCTTTAATACTTAATTAAAAAAAGGTTTACCGATTTTCGTTATATAATTAAAATTCGTAATATTATAAAAGATTCGGGTAAATCGTTACCCTGGTATTTTAACGATTTTAAAAAATCGGTAAAAATATAAATTAACATCTTTTCCTATATATTAATATTGTACTAATAACCAGAATAATTGTTTCCTTCCGTCTAATTAATTAATTTCGTATATGTTATTATTATTTATAATTATATAACCTTTAAATTATCCATTCTATATTTGAACTTTAATATTTGTTTTAATAAGTTCGGTAATTTTAAGTTATTAGTTTTCCGATAACTTAATATTTATACCGTTTAACGTTTTATTTATAATATCGTACAACTAATCGGATTCGTTAAATAATAATTTTATCCAATTATCTTTTTACAAATTAACCGGCTTTTAATATCTTTTTTATCCTTAATAAATTACTTTAATTTATTAATAAAACGATTCCTCATAATAATATCCCATTAAATTTTTTTAAACGATATGTATTTTAATTAATTAAACTATTAATTAAATATAATCTTATTTTTTTAAATATTTTAGCTTTATTTCTTTAAATATATTAATGTATCGTAATATATTATAAAGTAATATTAAGTTATTAACTTTTAAAAGCTAAATTCTTATTTTATTTTTGTTTTTTAAATTAATAAATTAAGCAATTTTACGACGTTATATAATAATTACTTTAATTGCTTTAATAACGTTGTTAACTTTATATTCTAATAATTTAATTTATTATGTAATTAAAGTTTCTTTCAATATATTAAAATTTTATATTATAACTTTCTATATCGATATTATAATTTCGATGGGTAAAAGCGTTTTTTAGCTATATAATAACTTATAAAAGCTAAAACCGTGACTTTTTATCATAATATTATCCGCGGATATTATTTTAAGTAAAAACTTAACCCAGTTTTTTACCCGTACCGTCTATTACTTTTATTAATCCTTTAATAATTAGAATATACTTTTTCTCGATTAATTCCTGCTATTAGATAATATATATAGCTTTAACCTTTCGCTTAATTTTAAGTATTTCGTAGGTTTCGATAATTTTTTTCTTATTTTCAAAACTTTTATTAATTTTAAATTTAACCAGAATTCCGTATCGGTAAAAAATATGTTCGTTTAAAAACTTCCTAATTATTATAAAAATAACCGTATGTAAAATTTTGGTTTCGAAATATCCGGATAATTCGTATCGGGCTTCGACAATCGCCTTATACCCGTTATCGTTTAGCATAAATTAAACGTTAATAACTTAAATAATTACAATATTTAAAAATCTAAAAAGTCATAATTTTTTTCGAAACGTCGATTAGTAGCTTTTTGGCATAAAACGCAAACAGAAATTATCTTTCGTACATATTTATACATATGGCGCCAATAATATAAAGCAACTATACGTCAATATGTTATATCCCGTCCCTTATAACCGCAATTTTCGTAATATTATTTGATTATTATTAGGCGTTTTTGTTCGCTATCGACAATTTTATAATTATTATATTGCTTTTTCGCTTTACGCTACAAAATACCGTTTTAAGCAAAATATTTTAAGCTTTCGGTTTTAAAATTTTTTTTTATTTTCGATAATTAATTAAAAAAACTTTAATGTTATTAGAAATTTTGCGTATTTTTACAACCGTTTAAACCAAATTTTAATTAAAGATTTTTTTCTTTTTTACTTAAATTATTCCGGTTATAAAATTTAGCTAAATAACGTTTAACTAAATATTAATGAAATTATTAACTTTTTTCTCCCATTAATTATTTAATTCGTTAAAAAGCCCGGCTGGTTTTTTCGATAATCCATTAACGGCCGTATTTTTTTGCCAAGGACATATTTAATCTCGAAATCGAAAAACTTAATTTACGGAATTTAACGAATTAACAAAATACCGAGTATTAAACCTATAAAATTATTAATCTATATAATTAATATCTTAACGTTAATTTTTAACGTAAACCGAATTCCATAAATATAATTCCGAAATCGCCTTAAAATTTTAAGAATAATTCGATATTTTAATTTAATAACATTATAATTTAATTCGGCTTTTTTTCAGGTATTATTTTTATAACGCGCCGGATATTTTACGCCATTAATTACCTGGCCTAACGTTTTTCCGAAACCTCGCCCGTATAAATCCGTTCTTATAATAATTTTTCCTATTCCGGGACTATAATTAATAATAATTAAGTTTAAAATCGTCGTAAATTCCTTTTTAAACGTTTTTATAATATGTTTCTAATTAGGGCCCCAGATAAAAAAACTTATTTTTACGAAATAATTAAGTAAAATATTTTGCCTTAACAATATAATATATAATAAATATCCGATAATAAACGATAATCCCTAAAAAAACTTTAATCACCGATATATTTTTATAGGAACGAATTTCCAGAAATTTTATTACTTTAATTATATTAGGTCGATAATTATTTACACCGTAAAAAAATTTGATTATAACCGTAAATTCGCAGCATTATTAGGATTTCTGCATATTAATTATAATTCCTGTAAATTCGTAATTAAAAAGAGATTTATTTATATTAATAATATATTTAAAAACAAACTGTTAAATTCCGAGGAAAATCTTAATATTATCGTATCTCATTCTTAATCTCTTAATATTAACGTTATTCCTAAATAACCGCGCGATTTCGGGCATTAAATTATAAAGGATTTTCTCGATTATACGATAAAAATAAATTACAAAATTAATAAACTTTATAAATATAATAATATATCGAAATAATCCTAACGGTATTACGAACGTTATTATATCTTTATTAATAGGAATTAAAATAATCTGATTATACCTAAAAGAAAAATCCATAAAGGAAACCAAAAAATATATGGCAAAATTTGCGAAAAATTCGTTACAATTTTCCGGCATAAATACATCTCGCAAAATAATAACGTTTAATTTTGTCGCAAAATTAATTAATCGTAAACTGCCATTTTTTTTCTTTATAAAAAACTAAATATTCCGGTACGTAATATACAATTATTCGAACATTTTCTTTTCGATACGTATTCGCAATACGTCGATTAACTTATCCTTTATATTAATTGGTACCATAATACTTTTAATTTACCATACTTTATAGAAAATAATTGTAATTTCGTAAAAAAATGCGATAATTTTTTTAATTCGACCATATTCCTATTAATCCTATTCTAAGACAATTTCTTTCCGGAATAACATCTTCTTAAAAAAGGCTTTTTCTATACGGGTAAACCTATTGCCAATTTAATTAAACAAAATTTTAATTCTTTTTTGGGTTAATTAAACCACGCAAAATATCGAAATAAATCTAAGAAATAATGCCGTTCATAATATACCAGGTTTATCTGGAATACCTTCTTATTTTTTAATCGTTTGTATAATTTTCTCGAATTTCTTAATTTTTTAATTTAGGCCCTTAAATGGTATCGATTTATCGGATAATACATTATTAATAAAACTATTTTCTTCCATTTAGACTTATATATAATATTAATCTAAACCGTTTTTTGAATCGAAAACATATAAAGACCTGTAACGAATTTATTTATTTTTTCGTTATTAGGCCTATTTGCGCTAATAAAACGGCTTATAAGTTTATCGGCTATATTTTTTCAAGTTGGTTATCCGTACGGATATTACGGCTAATTCGCCCTGCCGGTATTAAGGAAATTATAATTTTCGTTGGACCAAATTCCAAAATTCTTTTTATCACTTTTGGATCCATATTTAATATTATTTTCGATTTTACCATAAAATTAAGTCCTAATATTAATAGCTATATTACGCGGCTGTCGTCGACAACAAAAAAGGAATAATAAATAATTAATTAATTAACCAAATCGGATCCTCGATTACGCCTTTAAATTTAATTCTTTTTAAAAATTAAATCCCATAAAAAACCCGTATTTATTATATTACCAACCTATATTTCTTAACGTACGATAGCATTATAATATTCGATTCGGCTTCGGTATCGATAATATTATTAATTAAATTTTTTTTCCAAAATCAATTTTAATAGTAAATTAGAACAGCGGGGTAATATATTCGGTCGGATTATACTGCTATATGGACAAAATATTGGTTTCGTTTTGTTTTTCCGACTTATATTCAATATCCATAATTAAGATTTTAAGCGTTTATCGTAGTTTAATAAGTATAAAACCGCGAATTTCTGCCTTTATTATCTTAATTATTTTCTTATTCCTACGATTTAATATTTTTAAGGTTTTTGCGATTATAAAATTCTTAAAAACCTTATTAAAATCCGGACAAACCTTAATTAATTCCGACTAGGTAATTTCGAAATGTTTTTTCGTATTTTCGTAAATTTTAATTTCTTAATATTTTACTAATTACTTATTAATTAATTTATCGTAATTAAAAGTATAATCCGTTTATATTTCCATTTCGATATTTAAAAATAAAAGTTTATTTTATATAAATTTATTATTATTAATCTTATTTCTTTTTATAGTTTCGCCGGTATTTTTCTTTTCTTTATCAAATTACGTAATTAACATAATATTGGTAAATATAAAAGATTAATTATTTATATTAACCTTTAACGCGTAAATTTCCTTAAAGTATCAAATACTTTTATTTTTAATAAAATCGCTTTAAAGCCAGTTAACCAAAAGTATTTCTTTGTAAAATGGCTTTTCGTTCTTTATAACAAAACAAAATATATTAATCTTAATATTATAATTTTAATTAATGGCGGATTCCGGTCGATTAAAATTTAGGATTATCATAAAGTAAAATATATTCGGGGTATTAAAACGGGTAAAATCCTAATTAATATTAGGTCTGGATTTTTCTAATCCGTTAAAAATTTCTGTCGGTAATTATAATATTTTATCTTATTTCTAAAATAATTAGGAAAACTGGGCAAATTATATATCCATTTTGAAATCTTTTTTTAAATAAAAATCCTTTTATCGATCGTCTAATTCTGGAATATCGTCGGGAATTATATCATACTCAAATTAAACCGATTAACTTTAAATTCAAAGAAAATCGTATATTAGTTATTATCGAACAAAATTAAACCGGTTTTTTCCATATTCGAAAATAACCTGCATATATGTATTACGTATTTTTGCTTATTATAAAACTAATAAGTTCCTTTTTCAAAATTGCCAAATCGTTCTTTGCAGCCTCGGTAACCATTTCGATAACCATTTTGTTTACAATAAGATCCTATTTTGCTAAAATCGTCTAATTAAAAACTTATTATATTAATCGATACATCGGCATTATTATATTATGCCTAAGGCGGTTCCTAACTTAAAAATATGTAATACTGCAATAACCGGACAATTTTACGATTTTTTATTTTTTTCTTAAAAGCGTTAAATTTTTAAATTTATCGTACTTAAGTAATCTTTAATTCTTATAAAATATTGGTAATTTCCAATACCTAATTACGTTTTACCGATAAAAAAAATTCAGGTCCAGAATTACTTTATCGAATAAATCTAAGGTTTTATTATCGTACCTTTTTTATCTGATTAAAATTAAAAAAAACCGTATTTAATAATCGTTTTCGCCGTTTATATTTAATTAACCCAGCCTTATTAAAAGCCCAATTTTTAATTAATATTATAATAATATTATAAGGCGTTATATACAAATTTTCGAACTTTATAAATAAGTTATTAAAAGTTTCTTCGAAATAACTAATTAAAAATCCTTTTAATAAATCTTCGGTATATTCGTTCTTATTCGCAATTTTACCTTTAAGTTTAGCTTTTTTAACAATATCGTAAACCTTAATAACATATTTGAAATAGTACTTATAAACTTAATCAGATATATTACGTTAAACCTACTTTATTAATATTTTTAATTAATTCTTAATAATCCGTACCTGCTTTAAGTTCTATAACTTAAAGGTTTTTAAAATATTTTAACTGCCTTATCCTAAATAATAACGCCCTTAAAGATAACTTTAATTCGATCTTTTATAAAAAAGTTATTTATCTAATAAAGCAACTTATTAATTATTTCCGCTTTTATAAATTTATACTTTCAATATAACTTACTAATTCCCTTAAGCTAATCGGTAACTGCAATACCAAAAAAACGGAAGTCTAAGAAAACAGATGTATCCGGCAATACAATAAAAAAACAAATTTATACATAATATTTACCGGAAATCCGTATTTATATTAACTAAGGAATTTTAAAAATATATTTTTAAAAATAAATATTGTAAACTTAATAAAAATCTGTAACGAAATCTAAATAAATTAAACTTATCGTTCTTTAAGTATTTTAATAATAATATCCGGTATTTCCGGTACTTATTCTTTAACTATTTTTATAACCGGCTTTGAAAAATTAATGGAATTACTTAAAGGTAACTCGTTATTAACTTCGCTTTCGTACTTAGGTTTAAATTATCGATAACGATTAATAATATTCGACGTTAAACTTTAATCTTTTAAATAACAAGGAATTTCGAAACAAATAATAACTTTTATTATGTCGTAATCTTTAATAATTTCGACGAATTTTTAGCAAATCGGCTAAATCCTAACAAAATCTGCTAATCGGAAAAAAATAATTTGAAATTAATATAATTTAATAATTTAAAGTTATTATTCACATACGTAAACATAAAAAAATTTAAGGCGCTTAATATTTTTATCCAAATCTTTTGAACTTTTCGCAGTTACAATAAAACTATCGTTCTTTTTTTTTACCTAGATAAACCCGTTCTTTTTAATTAGTATATTATTGGCGGTAAATATCGGATTAAATCGTTTTTAACTTTAGGATTAATACTTCTATTATTAATTTTATTGCCAAAATAATTTTACTAATTAATACCAGCAAATTCTAAAAAATATTTTTAAACAAAGTTTATACGGAATACTGGCTTATTAAGGCGAAAATATTCCAAAATATATTATTTAATAAGTCGGTCCTATCTTTTTAATTATGTTAAAAAATATTAATCCTTTTTCGAATTTTTTTTCGTAAACGAAATTACAAACTTTAAAATCCTATTCCTTTTTTTGCTTACATTAATAATTTAATCTATATCGTTAACTATAACGGCATTATTCCAACGCTAATTAATCTAAAATTTATATAAATATATCGCTAATAACGTATTCTCGTGTCTAAATCCTAATAAATAAATTTTTGGCAATTAATCTTAATTAATCATAATTAATTAATTTTTAATTTTAATTAATTCTATGCCTATTATCTTATTTCCAAATATCCGAATTTTATCTTATTAAGTAAAATTTCCAAAAAATACATCACATCCTAAATTATATCGTTAATCTAAAATATAAATAATCAATTTATATTTTCAAATCTATACATCTTTAAACTTATAATCTTCCGAAATCGGTTTATTAAAAATCTAGCTCCAGATAAAGTCTCGTAAACGCTTAATTCCAAAATTTCCCCCTTTAATTAATGGTATTCTGAAATCGTTTCGTCGTTATCGGTTATTCGTAACGTCATTATCGGTTATTCGTAACGTCATTATCTTATAAGGCGCAATATACGTTCTTACATTTCCATAGTCGTAACTATGATTACCCGCGTTTTTAATTAAAATCTTATTTCTTTCCGAATATTAATTAAAAATATCGAAAATTGCTTCGGCAACTAACTAAAGCTAATTTCCTCTTCTTGACAACCAAATAAACTAGGGTCAGGAAAATTAATCTTAATTAATACAAATAACTATTTTATATTACGATACGAAATAGGATTATCGAAAAATAAAGAACTTAATCTAATTATATTGCTGGTGTTAAACCACGATAACTAAAATAGCAGAAAACATGTTAAATAGTGGTGGTTAATGCCTAGAGGTTAAACCTATAGCGAAAAAGAACTTCTTAATATATATGCGAAACTCGGGCTTTCTGATCAGCCGAACCTGATTACGGGTGTAACACCCCGCCCCACTTCAATAGTACGCCGGCAAAAATAACAAATATAATAAATTAACGCGCTACATAGAAAATTATAAACAAAGTTCGACAAACTCGAATAAGAATTAAAAAAAGGTTACTTATAAAAAAACCGCAAAATAACAAAACTTAAAAAAGTTAAAAGAAATTCTTAAAAAAAAGTTTTAAACGTAGCGATAAGAACTGTTAATAACTTTATTATTTTAGATATACAGATTAGAACATACTGGTATATCGTAATAATAAATTACGGAGCTTTGGGCAGAAATTATATTATACCAAATATGGTCAATAAGTTCAGACTGTTATAGAGATATATGTTAAAACCCTGTACAGCAACAAATGCCGAAAGTTAGGAATTCGCTTACAATAACAGAAAAATCATACGCGAAATTAATTACTTCGAGATTTTTATTTAATAACGATACTAGATAATTAATAACGATACCAGATAATTAATTTTGATATCGTTCTATTTGAAAATTACAACATAATTTTAGGATTACCATAGGTACGCTAATACGGAATCTTAATTAATAAAAAAACTAGCTAAGTAAAATTCACCTTACACTCTATTAACGGACAAAAAAAATTAAGATTTCAACATTCGATCGAAAATGGCGACGAATATAGATATAAGAATACGATAGAAACCTCACCATTCAAAAGGATAAAACGTAAAAAAAAACGGGCATCAAAAAAGAATATAACGTATTATTATTACTATTAAAGCGAAACTAAAACAACTAAATAACAACTTAAAACAACAGCTTTAAAGGTCAGAAAATCTAATCAATAGGCCACCATAATATTACAGATATAAGCAGCTTTTCAGAAAAAAGCTTAATACGAAATTAGCAAAACATAACGAATAAAATTATAAGATAATCCTTAAAAAAGGATTTTCGACGAAGTTTTACCCTATTTACAACCTTAGCGGAAACAAATTACGCATTTTCAGAGAATATCTAGAAAATCGATTACAAAAAGGATGGATTTAATTTTCGAAGTTACTAGTAGGATATCTAATATTTTTCGTACCAAAAAAACGGAAAATTACGACTTATGATTAATTATCGACAACTAAACAATATTATTATCAAAAATCGAATACTATTACCTCTAATTACGGAAATAAAAGACCGACTTTACGGAACCAAATGGTTCATAGCATTCGATCTTAAAAATAGATATAACCTTATCAAAATCAAAAAAGGATACGAATAAAAAATAACTTTTAGGATAAAATATGGATTATTTAAGTATTTAATTATACTAATAGGACTTACAAAGGTACCAGCAATCTTCCACCGGATAATTAACTATATACTACGAAAATACCTCGATATCTTTATCGTATGCTACTTCGACGATATTCTTATTTTCTTAAAGATGAAAAAAGCACATATAGGACATATTTATAAAGTTTTTCAAGCTTTACAGAATGCAAAGTTGTTGTTAATGCAAAAAAAAGTCAGTTTTAGAAATAAAAAATGAAATATCTAGAATATATTATTTTTTCAAAATATATTAAAATAAATCCTAAAAAATTGCTGCAGTTATTAAATGGCAAACATTGATTACGGTTAAGAAAATACAGGTATTCCTTAAATTTGCTAATTACTACAGGAAATGTATTCGAAATTTCAGCCGGATAATTATATCCCTAACGAATCTTACAAAAAAGGTAAAAGAAATTTAAATAAACGATCGAAATAAAAAAGGCGTTTTAAGATATTAAAAATGCGATTACCAACAAACCAATATTAATTATGTATAATCCGACACGTTTCGTTAAGTTAAAAACCGATATTTTAGATTATGCGTTAGGCGTAATAATCGGATAACGAAAAAATTAAGGCAAAATATACCTTATTATTTTTTTTACAAGTTAAAAAAAGCCGAACTTAATTACGGTATTTCAAATAAGACATTTATAACTATTATTATGGCTTTTCGAAAGTTTAAATACTTTTTAAAAGGAAATTTGCATTAAATTAAAATTTATACGTATTATTCAAATCTTACCCGATTTATTACGATCAGGGAATTTATAAAATAATAATTTCATTGCGTAGAAAAATTAGCAAATTTCGATTTCGTTATTATTTACAAAAAAAGCTCAGAAAACAACAGAGCCGATATATTAAATAAACGACCAAATTTCGAAAAAGAATTGGTCAAAATTAGCTATATAATTTTTGATACCACTATAAAAGGATATTTACGTCCGTAATAAATTACGACAATTCGGATAATACCCTTTGATATACATCAAAAAATCCAGCAATACAACGACGATCTTCTAAAAATCTAAAAGACGGATATAATACAAATTCTAACAATATTTCAGAAAGGTTTAATACGAAATATATACAAATATTAATTATATAAACATCCAAAGATATATAAAACTCTAGAACGACTTTAACGTATATATTCTTTTTAAATAAATATTATTAACAGCACAAAACATTATATAGCAATATGATATTTGTGCCAGAATAAAAGCTCGACTACATAAGCTATATAGAAAATTACAGCTATTACTAATTTCAAAATAATCATAATATTTAATTATATTTAATTCGTTATCAAACTTTTTATATCAAAAAAACTTTTTAGAAAAATATATTATGATAGCATTTTCGTAATTATTAATTAATTTACGAAACTATTTTATTTTTTACCATATTATAAAAACTTAAGTATTAAACAAATAACATATATATTTTTCAAGTATATTTTTAGCATATATTAAATATTAACAGATTTTATTTTAACTAAAAAATCAATATTTGCATTTAAATTTTAATAAGGTAATATAATACAAATCGGCCGAAATTACAAATTATTTAACGTTTTTAAACCATAAACAAATAACTAAACAAAATAAATAAACCAAACTTTAAAAATCTATTTACAATATTACGTTAATTAAGAACAGAATAACTGGGTTAAAAAATTACTTATTACCTAATTAACTTATAATACCAATTATTACAAAAATATTAAAATAATATTTACGAACGTAAATTTTAGCTTTATTGTAGAAATTTATGAGAAAATATGCGATAACGATTTAATTAATATTAAAACAATATTTACGTTAAAATAACTTAAATAACTATACTAAAATTAAAATTAAAATTAAAATTCGTACGAAATGAAATAAATAAATATTATAATTAAAAAAATTAAAAAGATTAATTTTCGAAAAAGAAAAAATAGTTTTTTTCGTTACCAAAAATATTTAAATAAAACGACCTAACAAAAAATTCGATTTTAAGTATATAGATTTATATAAAATGGCCAAAAAATCTTGAAAAATAATTATTAATTAAATTTTTTATTAAAAGTTAAATTTATTTAGTTTTTTGCGTTTTTATACTTAAATTAATAATAAATATAATTAAAATATATATAATATAAAATAATATAAAATTAAAAAACGAATAATTATATAAAGTACAAAAAAATTCGATATATGGAAATAAAAGGGATTTTTCCGGTATTTAATTAAATAAATAAAGTACTCGAATTCCGAAAATATCTAAAAATCTGCCAAAAATTTTATTAACGCCTAGCACCTATTAAAAAACTTTTATCGATAATACCGAGATTAACGGGATTAAAGGCCTTTTAATCAATAAACGACCAGTCGGTAAACTTAAAGTTGGACTAATTAAAAAAAGTGCGGCCTTTGCCGATATAGTCTTAGCGGCCTCCAGTTCGACCTATTTTTCTTAACCTTCCAACTTATCCAACTTTTTCAAGGACCGAAACCTGCAAAATAGCATACGTGCTATACGATCGGCCCATAGTTTCTTTTGTTTTCGAAGCCGGCGAACCTTGACCTGCGCCTAATTTGCTTTTTTTTAGCCTTTTTAAATTTCGTTTTAACCTTAAAGTAATTAAAAATAAATTTTTTAAGTTGAAAAATGAAAAAACCGTTAATATTACAAAGGCCTTAATTCCGCGTTACATATTTTTCATATTAAAAAGAATCCGACGAAAAAATACGATAAAATAATAAACTGCAATAAACATAAAATAAATATATAGATATATTTATAATCCGAAAGGTAATAAGTTTAAGCAAATTATTTCGTTTTTTCGTTTTTTTGTTAATCGGTTTTTTAATACAACTTGATATAATAATAAAAAAAACTTACTGTAACGGCTAGGCGGTTTAACCAACTATTAAACCTTAAGTCGACGGGCTTATGTTAGCAGGAATATCGTGGGAATCTGAGCAATAAATACAGTAACGTATTACGTCTCGTAATTCCAAGAGTACCTTGGATAACGATATTATATTGCAAATTAAAACTATCTAAACTATGGAAATAATAAACGTATATATTTTCGTTCTGGCTTAAGGTACTTATCATGGCTTAACGGCACTTTTCTGGTTAAATCTCCTTAAACCCCTTTAAGCCCCCTTCGGTGTTCAACCGGCTTAAGCTCTTTTAACCAATCAGGGCCTTTAAGTCTTTTGAGCCAGTCACGTAACCTCTTGGTTAGGTCGGAATCTGACTTTACAGGACCCCGACCGTTTCCAGGAGCCAAGACCGTTAGGTCATAACACTTACGAAAAAAAAAGAAATTTTCGGGACGAAAATTATGGGGAAAAAAAACGTATTATAATCTAACAGGCTGCGGCCTCAAAAAACGGTCGTAACAGGAAATAAGTAAGCCATATAGGTCGAGTTACATAATAGTTCGACGGGATTTATCGTAAAGCCCATAGAGCTAGGCTTGACAGGATCTATCGTAAAGCCTATAAAGCCAAGCTTAACAGGGCCGGAAAACCAAGTATAATACGTTTACCATTTCCATAGTTTAGATAGTTTTAGTTTGTAATAACAATTCGTTACCTAAGGCGCCTTTGGTATTACGAGACGTAATACGTTACTGTATTTATTGTTCAGTTTCCCACGATACTCCTGCCAACATAAACCCGTACGACTAACGTTTAATAGTTGGTTAAACCCCCTAGCCGTCACAGGGTGGGCGTACGGATTTTTTTGGCGCATTAGTGTATTAATGGGGTAGGCTGGATCTAGCCTACATAGTGACTAATCGTATCACTCTTCCCCTTACATGCCTACTCCAAACATCTCCTATGTGAGCCGGAGAGCTATGCAAAGCCTTGAGGCTGGAGGTTGTACGAGTCAATAGAGCATCAGCGCAGGATTTCTTTCGCTCGTTTCGCATCTACCCAACTTATTAGTCGGTAGAGTATCCGTCCGCGAGTGGCTTGCTTCAAAAATTACCAAGTCCGCTCAAGACGCCGAGTAGGTAGCAAGCCTCACAACCTCGCACTATGGTACTTGATCTCCATTAACATCCCTGAAGGACATCGCCATGGCGGGCCGTGAGAATGCCGGCGACGTCATCGCGTCGACCACGGTCCCGGCCTCGACGCTGACGCCGGGGGGCGGTGGCATCGCGCCCGCGCCGGCCTACAGTATAGAGGACTACAAGATCGAGATCGCGCCGGCGGCGGCGGCCGACGACGCGCCGTTCGTCGCCCGCCTCGCGCGCATCGTCAACGAGGTCTACGTCGAAACCGAGGTGGGGATCTGGCGGGACGGCTACCAGCGGACGAGCGCCGCCGAGGTCGCGGAGCTGATCCGGGCCGGCGAGCTCGCCGTCGCTTATCTCGCCAACGGCAACGGCAACAGTAGCAGCATTAGCAACAAAAGCGACACCAACAATGACGAAGACAACAATACGTTGAGGATCCAACCTCAACCTCAACCCGTCGGCTGCGTCTGCATCAAGAGGCTGCCGTGCGGCGGCGACAGCGACGGCGGCGGTAGTGGGAAGATGGGCGAGTTCGGGATGCTGTCGCTGGACGGGATGCACCGTGGGGGCGGGCTTGGGCGGGCTATGGTGCGGTTTGCTGAGGACCGGTGCCGCGGCTGGGGGCTCACGACCGTAGAGCTCGAGCTCCTGTTCCCCACGGCGTTCGAGCACGCGTTCAAGGCACGCCTGAGCCGCTGGTACGCGCGCATGGGGTACGAGGAGGTGTGCCTGCGACCGTTCGCCAACGACTTCCCGCGCCTGGCGCCGCTGCTCGCCGGGCCGTGCGAGTACCGCATCTTCGAGAAGAGGCTGGTCTGACGAGCATAGATAAGGAGATAGGATAGATGGATAGATGGCGAAAATTTTACCTAATGAGTTTTTCGGTGGTTTTACGTCTGAAGTGAGGGAGAGGCATCTGAGGAACGTGCAAAGACGTCAGATTACATAGGCTTTCTCAGCTCCTCTTCTTGGTGGCAATGCTCTTGTCACCAGAGTTGGTCTGAACATTGCGAAGTCTAAAGCCACTCTAAGATGGAGCGTACAGTCAGGTGCACCGGGCGACCCCTCAAGAGGGCTTTCTAAGCGCCTCGTCTATCAGTCTATAGCATTGCAAAGCACCACCCCTTAATCTACCAATAGGACATCACAAATCCGGGAGAGGTGTAACCTTCTTCACAACTCGAGCGGGCGAGCCTACGGCCACCGAGAAGTCGGGGATGTCCTTCGTCACCACGCTGCCGGCGCCGACCGTGCAGCCCTTGCCGATGGTGACGCCCGGCATGATGGTGACGTTGCCGCCGATCCAGCAGTCGTCGCCAATAGTCACGGGCTTGGCGAACTCGATGCCGTCGCGCCGCGACTGCACCTCGGTCTCATGCGTGGCGGCAAAGATGGACACGAAAGGCCCGAATTTCACCCTGTTCCCGATGGTCACGATGGCGCAGTCCAGGATCACCAAGCTGTGTGTCGGGGTTGCGGCTGTTAGTCAATAGGATCAAATCAACTGGAAGTTTGTTCGGATCCCAATATGCGGAGCGGAACAGGATATTGGTCAGGTCATAACCCCTCAAAAGTGGACCCACGTACTTGAAATTCGAGTAGAAGCCGTCCCCGATGATGATATTGCTCCCGTAATCGATGTTGATGGGCGGCTCAACGTATACCCCCTTCCCCATGCTCCCAAAGACCCCCTTCATCATCTCCTCCCGGTCCCGGACGAGGGAGTCCGCGGTGGCGTCGTCGGGGAAGTAGTGGTTGTACTTGTGCATGAACCGCCGCGCCTTGAGGCGGGCCTCCGTGAGTGCCGGCGCCGTGGTGTCGTACCTGGGAGAGGGAGTTCCTGGTGTTTAGCGGCGGTGCTACAGTACGTGGAGCGTGAACGCCGTGCGTTATCGGGCGGGAGGGCGATCGATCTTACAGCATCCCGGAGATCATCTTCTCATAGTCCTCGCACCAGGGGACATAAGAGAGACCCCTCGCTGTCTCAATGGCCTTCTCATCTTTCCGTGTGTTGGCCATGATGACTGTTTATGTGATCGAGGACAGATGAGAGGGGAAGTACAATGAATGATGACAGCTAAGTGTTCGGTCCGCTGCAGACTCAGCCGGAGGTCGAGTTCGCTTGAAGAATACTTAAGTATTTATACAGGCCCATATATAGACGCCAACAGGAGCGCGATACGTGTCTAATTATATAGCCATTCGTCCATGTTTCTCACTCCGGAAACGCAGGTTCTCGCGCTTGGCGGTGTCACATGGATGGAAGGGGGCGATTCTTCGGGGCGATTGAAGGTCCTGGCGGGGCGCACTCCCCACAAGGTCCCGAGGTCGCTTCCGTTGTGGAGGCTTCCTGGACAACCAAAAGGAAAGGGTAATTAACGTCCATGCAATAATACAGGGACTGACGTGCATAATGCCGGCAGTCTTCACGTCGACCAACCAATAGCTGCAGAATTCGCTGCAGGTACGTAATTCAACGTCATTGGTAACAGATTGGACTTTGGCCATTTCGCTGTTGAGAAAATAAATGGGTTCAAGCTGGCTCGAAGTACAGTGCGAGAGGTTACTTGATTTGGAAATGGCTATTTCTACTGTATGGGCAAATCCGTACTTCCGAGGGCATCGCCGCAGTTCGAGTGCCTTGAAATCTCATACATGATACCACGTCGCTCTCACTTTTAAGGGGGCGAGTACTAGTAAGCAGCTGAGGATCGCCATGCCTATCGTACTTCCCAAATGCATCCCCATCGCAGACCGATTTAAGAAGAGAAATTATCAAGGAGCTATCGCCAATAACGAAGTTCATGCATTAAGATCAAGATACCAACCCTTGTTGTTCACTCGTAACCCCATAGGCCGGCCATTCATCATTCTCCCTCTCTCCGCACCGTGCCCGGCCCGCCGCACGTATCCGCCCTGACAAGGACGTTGAACTCCTCGCCATCAAACGCCTGGCCTTGCACCAGGTCCGGATGACCCTGCACCTCGCACTCTTCGTTATTTAAGACATGGTCTAAGAGATCCGCAAGTCTAAACTCGAGTCTCTCTTTCCACCCCAGGTAATCGTTGCACAACCAGACGGCGGCGTCCTGATGGCATCCCGCCCGGACACATTGACCTCCACCGCTCACCGGAATAGGGAAAGCTCTCAGTCTGCTGGCGAAGTCGTCACGCATCGCCTCCACAGCCTTGCGGTTCGCCGGCGGGAGGTCCTGTACGTGGCAGAGCGTTTTTTGCTTTTCGTCCACCGTTGTCAGGCACATCTCTCGTGGGGGGGACAGGGGCGGGGCGTTGCTTATGAGTAGAAAGGGCTTCTGTGGACATACCCAGCCTCGCCTATCATTTCGGCCTTCTCGTCGTCGGACGGCCGGATGACGGAATTGTTTGAAGTCCGCCCATTCGAAGTCGGGTTTGTGCTTGAGGATCTGGGCTTCAATCTCCTAAAGACACGTGAGTACATCGGCATACAAGACACCTAGGGCAAGGAAGGGGTCTCATATTCCTAATCCAAGGTGGTAGATGTGCGGGAGATTGGCTTACCTGGATCGTGCCGCTGAAGTCCAACACATCGCCGCCCGCCTCGATAGTTCCTCTCATGGCGAGGGGTGCTACTGTATAGCGACCGACAAAGTGTCTGGGGGTCTTGGGGCCTTCTTCGTGGAAGTTGTTCCAGCCCTAGTGAGTGAGTGGGAACTCATCAGCTTTCGCTTTACGTTTGACATGCTACACAAGGAGCTCTTACAATGCTAGCACCTGCGCCGACGTCGGCAATGGCCATAAGCCAGAGGAGGAGGGTATTGCCATGCCTCATGATGCTGCGGAACCTCGAAATATGATAAATGGTTGGAATAAGGTAAAATCGTTATGGTGGTTTGGCTGCATGGGGTTTATGGACAACTGGACTCTGTAGTACAAGCTGTACGTGATTCTTGGGTGGCTTTATATCAATCTATGAATCATTGGTATAATAGTGCTTGCCAATGCATAGCGCAGCGTTCTTTGTTGTTGGCCAACATTGGTCGGATGTATGATTATTATTAGCAACATGAGCGAAGTTATCCTAGCCCTGAACCAACAGACACCACTCAGCGCGAACTGGGTAGCCGGGATCGTGGCCGGGGTAATGGAATGTTAATGGCGATACGGAGTAGAACTGTATAGTTAACAGCGTAACCACACCTCCGCGCCGTATATCCATCATTACTTCCCTGTGAGGTCTGTTGACTATTAATAGGACTCGCCAACTACTTGGATACATATTGCCTCGTGCAATTCGAAGTTCGACGGACTTGCTTTGTTTGTCTCGAATAACTGCAATTGGAGTGGTGGTGGTTAAGGCCGCTACATAATGTGGATCATTGTGGTTTCGGGAAGCGCCTGCATGGGTAGCACGGCTAATGATGCGGTCGGGAAGCGGAACAGAAGCTCGACGGGTCGACACAGATGCTCCAGCCGATTCACTTCCAAAGACGGACTTGAATACTACGTCGGAGTTTTATGATCTTACTAGGTATTTCGCTGAGCGGTAACCGCAATCTGGGGCTCAAGGGGCTCCTGGTTCTCCTCCGCAGCCGGGGAACTTGACCACTGACGCATAAGATGAGTGCCCGAAAAATATGGAGAACGATTTTATTTTGGGATCAAGGGCGAGATGCCATACAGATGGATTACCATATTGCTGTGTTCTTTCCTCGTGGATTTATTATAGGAAGGGGGGGATTAGACCCAAAGTGAAAAAGAAAGCAAAAAAGGGGCGCGCACTAACTCAGCCAACAGGAAAAAGAAAGAAAAAGAGGTATGAGAAGTGATTGGTCATTCTGCTATAGAGTGGAGCGCATCCGCCCCACAGGGCGGAAGCATCACAAGAAGTTTTACTATGAAGCGCAAACAAAATGAAAGTCTGTTATTTTGATCTTTCTGCCAATGCAAGGGTCGAACTTGCGATCTTCCGATTTTCTCGAAGAGAAAGTAACAGTCGGACGCCTTAACCACTGGGCCAATCGGCAACTCGTGGGAGGATCGGCGTGTTATTCCTGCTGACGTGGATGGAATCAGTGGGCTCTGCATGCAACTAGTCTCGGCCTTGACGCCCCATATGGTAAGGCGATGGGTCCGGATGATGGGGCAGGAGTACGAGCGAGACCAAAGATGCGGAGCCCCCTACTGTACAGTAAGGCTGGAACAGTCTAGGGTAGGACGTATAAGATTAAACTCAAGATGCCAACGCGGCGGTAGACATTCATGCTAGCTAGCTAGTACCTAAGGATGTATGCGTGATACGAAGAGGGGAAAGGCCTTATTATAATCTCCTAATTCTCATCAACACTCGGCCAATGCTTCGAAGCGGCCACCCCTTCCCGTGACGTAGTTGAACTTGTCTCCTCTCGCATCATTGCTGTTGTGCTCATCTTCCTTCGTACCCAAGATATCCTCTATTGACCAGGCAATCCTGTCGGCACCCTGTCTAGCTCCGATCAGGTTGGGAGCTCCCGGGCCAAGCTGCAAACCAGCGAAGCGACCCGTTACGAAGAGCGGGACATCGTCGCGCCAGGCCATGTTCTCCGTGATGCACGGGAAACCGTTGCAACTGGGAATAGGATATCGGGCTTGCATAGACTGCAGGCAGGGCAGCTGCTCGAAGTTGGTTCCTACCCCGGTGGCAAAGTAGATGTGATCAATCGGCGGAAGGGTCATCTGGGTGTCGTTCGATAGCTGGACAGACCACGTTTTGGAAGCTGGATCCCATTCTCTGTGTGAAATGGTTGTATGAAGAAGCAGGCTCAATCTACCAGAGGCGATGTGTTGATCAATGATCTTCTTGTACGGTGGCGTAATGCTTCCTCCATTCCTAGCTTTCATGAGCTTCTCCCAGCGTTCCTCGTCAGTGTCCAACAAATAGAAGGCGGCTTGCTCGAAGTTTCGGAATTTGCCAACCCACTCGAGACCGATATCGAACGGCTTGGCTTTGAGAGGCCCCCGCATGATCAGGCACACGTTCCTTACTCCTTTTCGGATGGCAAGGTCAGCAAGTTGCGCCGAGGTCAATCCTCCTCCGACTATGAGGACATTCGTGGGCGCCTTTGCGGCAATTCTGTTCTTCAGGTATCGAGGAGGAAATTCCTTGATCATCATCGCGTGTGTGGCGCCTTCCGTCTCCTGAGGCGTCAACCCACCGGGTATCTGCGGAGGATTGCCACCGACGGCTAGTACGACGATTTTCGCATAGTGAGTTGTCTTGTTGGTTTTGACAGTGAAGATCTTGTCCGTCTGGGAGAGTTCATCGACGTAATCGAAGACTATGTCTTGCACCTGTTCTTGCTGGACGAGATCCCCGTGTAAGCTGTATCGATCCACGACACAACCGCAGTGGGACGCGAAGAGAGGTGTAGAGGGAACGAAATAGTCATTTCGCTCTCGCTCGTCGACGGTCGGTTCCCCCTTGGGTCTACAGCCCGTCAGCATCATCTGTGCAAGTTGATGATGGGTAGACTCACTGTCTTCCAGATCTGCCCTTTTTCTTCTTGTGCTTGCTCACTTCTTTTCCGACACAGCCACGAATCTCCCTCAGCTCTCCTACTCTCTCGTGGAAGTGCGTATACGCCAGGAGCCCATCCCGGTCCAGAGGGTCTACGTGGAAGAACATCGGGCTACGAAGGTGAGAGATGTCGAATGCCTTGAAGAGTCGATCCCATTTCGCCATGAACCGACCGCCTTCGGCATCGAGCACCAACATGTCGGGGCTGCCATGACCCAGGGAAGCGGCGGCCGCTGATCTCCGTCTCGTCTCCGAGCCGGTCTTATAGTACTTCACGCTTGCGCGATCTCGGTGGCTTCGGAGCCAGTGGTATCTTTGATGCTCCTCGTCCGTGAAATTGGCAGCTGGGAAGGCTTCGCAGAGTCGAGAGGCAACTGCGAGGCCGCATGGCCCTCCGCCTACGATGATGACATCGTGAACATGAGCTCCGTTTTCGCCGTCCGCCATCTTGTTTGCTCTTGGTAGATGGCCGGAAATGAAAAGAAGTTTTGCTCGGCTCCGAGTTGTTGTGCTTTCCAATGACGCTGTTATGTGGCTCGGGAGCCCGAGGAACCTTGATGGCCTCCCGAATACCTTGATGGCACCCATGGAGGCAATCTCACGTCACGTCACGGTTCAGAAGGAACCGCGCAACCTCATCGCCGCTATCTACATAAAGTTTAATTGACCTCGCTTTCCCTTTCCTCCAACAACTAGCTCAAAGAAGTACTAAGGAGGCGTGACGCAGCTTCACCGACTGCGCCTGGCACCCTCCCAAGAGATGAATCAGACCACCGGGTTACTCGAAGTGCTCAGCGACATGGTGTGCGACTGCCGCCTCGTCGCCTTCAAAGGCATTGCAGACCGGGCAAATAGCGGTGGGTGAAGCAACATCAGCTACTGCGCCCGAGTTATTACTACCAGCGGCGTCACTTCCATCAGTATAATCGCCCCGCTGATCAGAGCTCGACCCTTTCTTCGCCTTGCCCTTGCGCTTGTTTGGTACGATGTAAGCACCCAAGTCGATTTTCTCGGGCGCGACATCAAGTGGCTCATCCAACCGGACGTCTCGATAGCGTAGATGCTGCCCACGTCTTCCGGGCGCCGGCCCACCTGTCAAAGTTGCCATTTCGCCCGAAGGCGACACGGAGCTCCCGGCGGCTATCGCATCTGGGGGAGAAGCACTAGAGTCGGGATTCCCCGATGCCATCCTCTGCACACGACCGATGCGGCCATCCGCCAAGCGGACCTTGATGCCGCGGTGGTGGTCACCACGTGTGAGAACATCGCGAACGGTGCCTTGCACTTCGCGGCCAGTCCGCTGGTCTGCCTTCAAAACGATACTGACATGGGCACCAGGAACGACCTCCGTGGCCCTGGGAACCGTATTACGTGTGACCATTGCACTTGCGGAATTGGTGTATGTGAAATAAGGCTACTTAACGGGCTTCTAAACCGGGTCGACCTCCAAGGGAGGCTGGAAAATGAAAATGCTAATGTGCAGTGCCCCACTATAGCAGAACCTACCATTAGCGTACAGTTGGAGTCGAAATATTCAGGAAACGGGGATACGGATTTATCGCAATATGCTGCCGAGCAAAATCAGAACCCCAGCGAACCACAGGTTGGCCCTATTGAGCTTCCAAGCCATTGCAACAACCATAGTAGAAACTGACGAAGCGCAACCCAAGTTGACGGCTCATAGGTTCGTGAGACGTCATTGTTCGACGAGATAGGAAATCATGACATCTCTTACTATGCCTTCCGGGAATTATTCGAGCCAACCAACCTGCTCGGTCTCATTGCATGCAACCCGTTTTCTGGTCAGTTCGCCCGTAAATGATATGTCGGCATACCGCAGGATGGCTTGCAGGACGCGCTGCAGCTGCCGGGGAAGGCGATCCCAAAGCGGGGTTTCATAGGTCCCCAGTTTGCCAAACCAGGTTAACGGCGCACCGGCCCTGTCACTGGCGGAGACTGATTGGTTGTCATGATTCGCTGCGCTGTTACACATCGGATCTGTCCGGATCACCAGTTGCCCCTAATCAGCATCCATAGGCCTAGGCCGCGCCTGCAAGCCACTCACTAGTCACATAGAGACATAGTAACATCTCAGAATGAGACTCGGCCCACCCGGTCTTGTCTTATAGTGCAAGCTTCAGTGCGCTAGTAATCCATGTCTCAAGTATTATAACTAAACATCATCTCGTAGCAGCTTTAAACGTAGACAACCGCAACTCGAAGTTCAGAACCCAAGCCCAGGACTCTCTACACTCATCCCTTGCCAGCGCCCGCTGACTTCCCAACATGTCACTAGTCACCGATCGCTTTCCTCGCCCACCCTATGACATCGAGATAGAGCCGCTCGTCGAAGCTGCTGCAGACAATACCGAGTCCTTCGTCGGTAATTTTGACTTGAAGAAACTTCGAGAAGAAGCTTTAAGGAGGGAGCACCCCAGAACCCAGGCACTGCTCGCGGACAAGACCGTAACTTGCCAGGATGTAGTCATCCCCGGCCCTCGCAATGATCTCACGCTCACCGTTGTTCGACCGGCGGGTGAACGGTCTGGGCCTCGGCCTTGTATCTTCTATATCCATGGCGGTGCAATGGTGAGATCAGATCGCTACGCTGGGCTCGACTGCAGCATAATATGGGCAAGAGAGCTAGACGCCATCACCATCAGCGTTGAGTACGGGCTCGCACCGGAGAACGCGGGCACCGAGCCCGCGGAGGACTGCTACGCCGCGCTCCTCTGGACCGGGAGGAACGCCGACGCGCTGGGCATCGACGCCGACAAGCTGATCCTGTACGGGGTGTCCGCGGGTGGCGGGCTCGCGGCCTCCGTGGCCCTGATGATCAGGGACAAGAGGGGCGGGCTTCCCGTCACGCCCCGCGGCCTGTTCCTCAAGGCGCCCATGCTCGACGACAGGGCCGCCTCCGTCTCGGCCCAGCAGTTCGTCACAGGCCCCATGTACAACTCGACCATCAACCGCGCAGCCTGGCGCTGCCTGCTGGGCGAGCGCGCCGGCAGTACCGCAGACGTCGTCAGCGCATACGAGGCCCCGGCGCGGGCGCAGGACCTCTCGGGTCTGCCGCCCACCTACCTCGACTGCGGCACCGCCGACCCGTTCCGCGACGACGACGCCGCGTTCGCGGCCAAGCTCTGGGAGGGCGGCGTGCAGGCCGAGTTCCACGCCTGGCCCGGCGCCCCGCACGCGTTCGATCGCATCGCCCCCGACGCCGCCATCTCGAAGTTGGCGAGGAGTACGCGGTTGGCTTGGCTGCGCCGGATTTTGGAGACGGAGGTCAAGGGCGACAGTGGGCGGGTCACGAACGGGAATGTTAGCCAGCACACCATCGAATGAGCTGTCTGCCTTATATTACTATGGACGGTTGCGGACGGCGCTGTGGAGTTGCATGCACAGCTAGGGCCAGAGACGGCCGGTGCGTTAAACCTCTTAATCGGTGTTTGAATTATTCTAGTGAGTTACTATATATGGTTTGAAGCAAGTCAGAACGAATTGGCATCCGAGATAGGAGTCAGTAGAGTTTGGTCTAGTCTGTAGTGTTGCTTCTATAGGGGCACGCAGATTCTGCGAATGCATTCAGACTTCGATCAATCCAATAAGTTCATGAACAAGTGGTAATTTCCGAGCATATTCATTCTCAAAAACCGGTCACGAGTGGCAGGAGTTCGGAATCATTGTGATCATCAGTTACTACTCTCAGCGAGTCTGTGCATGTTCAGTGGCGACGAAGCGTGGCTGGGCCTGTCAGGTAGTGAAACAACCGCGCTTCCCGGCCGCACTGGGCCCTCCACATTCCCAACTTAGCATCCAGGCTCCTCAAGCGCTCAATTATCTCTATGCTCTGAAACGCACATCCACCTGTCCCATGAGGTCGCCAAAGCCCACTTTGCCACCCTTCTCAGCATTCATAACGAACGCATTCTTGACTAGGTTGTTGATCTCGCGGCCGTTGACCTGCGCCTCGGCGAGGACGGCGAGCTCGATAGCCGACACACCGAATTTTTTCAACGCCCCCACTGTGGGAAAGAAAGTTAGCGCAGACAATCTTGCGTGCCTCAACCGTGAGGCTGGTCCCAGGGCCGCTGACGCTCATCGAGTACAGCGGGACGCGGCATTCCTCAGCGACTACTTTGATCAGTCAATGCCCCCTCTCTCTGAGTTCCAAGATATAAATCCGCACTAGCTTCTGCAGCCAACGACCTCTCAACTCCAGGGTGTTCAGAAGAGCAGGAGAATCACGCACGTTCTTGTAACCACAGGGTTAGCTCGTTCATTGATCGCTTCGTCAGGCGCACTTGACGAGTTTTGATTCCTACCTTTGCCCTCGAGGAAGTCGATGTCAACATACACAGCGTTCTTGCGTTTGACAACTGATAACGCCGGTTCCTTGTCGTCTTCTGGAGAACTAGACTGTTGAAGGCATGGCTGTTCCACCAGACCTCTGGTAGATTCTCAACGCGAAGTGCACCTACAAATCATAATTAGGTTAGCCGGAGACGTATGCCAGGCCGATTAGATCATCACTTACACGACTTATTGTTACGCATATCCATTCCCTCAACATATGGGGTAGCTGTCATGTACTACTCGTCGCTCAAGCTATGCATTTTAGATTGCGGTTCCGCTGCTGTTTCGGAAACTGATTCAGCTGCTGAAACACACAGTG
The DNA here is from genome assembly GCA_004154925.1 of Monosporascus cannonballus. Classification (NCBI taxonomy): domain Eukaryota; kingdom Fungi; phylum Ascomycota; class Sordariomycetes; order Xylariales; genus Monosporascus; species Monosporascus cannonballus. The sequence goes on from QJNS01000025.1 coordinate 446,844, forward strand.
CACTTCTCCGAGACTGGACATCATCGTTTGTAACGCTTGTCGTTCCAGAAATTTATCTCAGGCACGGCGGAAGCTTATCCCGAGATCGGTGGTAAGACTGAGCGCCACTGATAATTCTTCCGGAGATCTACTCAGACGGGTGGTGCGTTAGCAGGAGCCGAAAACTTCCCCGACTCGAAGGTTATCGAATACCGGCTTCACAGCCATCGATTTTACTAGCTTCGTGCCATAATAATATCTGAAATGGTAACCTCGCAGAGCTTCGAAGTCCCAGCCTCGCGCCATAAGCCTGTTAAAGACGCTCTGGTGGTCGGTCGCCCACTTTGCTGGGTACACGGGTAGGGACAAAACCTGTCGCTAGCCATCGTATTGCAGAATCATAACATCCTTGCTCGCGTAGCCGAATCGAGTCCCGCCCCAGACGATGTATTCCATTATTATAGCGTAGTGCTGCTTGGCGACGTGGCTGGCATACGAGTGTGAAGGACGTCAGTCGGTAAGCAGAGATGGTTTCGCCGTCACGGACGTGCATGAGATCTCCTGGACATACGACCACATCGAGAGAGTTGAAGCTGGCCTTGCCGCTCTTCCGCAGTCTCGAGAGCTCGTCGACCGACGAGCTGACGACCAAGTTCAGGACTGCGATCAGAAAGGAGGCATTCGCCTTCCCCTGCTGGTCGTTGGTCGTGTCCTGGTATTCCTTGAGCGCCTCCCAGCGCTAGACGAGCGGCGTAAACGGTGCCGTGAACTCTATATCGGCGGTGTTCGGGATCGCACCCGGGCTGTTTGTGGCCGAGAGGGTGGTGTCTTTGACTCGACCACGAATGACGGATGAGTGGCTAGACCATTTCATATCGTTCTTAACCATCCGTTTGATGATGTCGGAGTTAGCGTACTTCTTCTGTGGCGCTTTCCGTTCGCATATCTCTGTGCTCTGACCAGCGAATCGGGGCTTTGCGCGGATGCGTCTCGGGGTTGTAGAGGGTCTTGGCACGAGGGGGTAAGACCTTGGCAGAGCCTGCCTCCTATTTGGGAAGAGCAGCCAAACTCGTGATGCCGGTGGTGTTATATTCTGTATTGGGGCTTAAGCCAGGCGGAGGGAAGAAAATTCGTCACCTTTGCTGGCAACTAGGGCTAGTTATATAGCCGCATGCGAAAGTCTCTTGGAGGAACGCTGCCGGTGGAACCCAAGCACTCGCTGCCTCACTGTCAAGGACGAGGCGATGCCGTGGGCATCTGAGGTATCAGTTCCATTTCGAAAATATGTAATACCCTAAGCTGCCTGCAAAATCGGTCTACGTTTATGTTCTGTTCCTCGAATAGGTGCAACACATGGTCTTCACGCACATTACCCAGCCAGTCGGGGGCCCTGGCTTTGCAGGCAAAGGACTCTATATGGCATCTGTAACCTGATTCCTAGCCGGCAACCTAGCCTACCAAGGCCACGTATTGACTCCACCCAGCGAGCCAGTGTGCGGCTCCCAATTCTCGAAATCATCTACTTCTTTGGCACCTCAGTTAAGGGATGAAGTAAACTTGGAACCCGTTCTGCGCCTGCACTTGGTACTTCCTCTACTCTGACCCCTTTACCGGACGTCTCTATTCTCCATTTTATATCCCCATCATGCTCTCAGCTATGATAGCCTGTTGAACTGTTCGGCCCCTTTATCCGTTGAATAGCAGCGGCCGAAGTTATAGGTACTATGCAACATGGCTGATCAGGATCTAATGCTGCATTGTCATGCCTCTCTGAAGCTGGGGAACCGGGGAAGTCCACAACCAAGTTGAAACTTCTTGCTATCAACTTAATGAACTCTTGTAAGATTGTCCTTTGCCAACCATCAAGACAAATCTCCCTACAGGCGAACACAGGCAATCTCGCTCACGATCGACAGGGCTTCTACTCAATATTTATCTGGGGCCCCTCTTTTCGAGAGAAAATAGTAAAATAGGCAACTGACAATCCCTTTATGTCCCCCATTTTTCATGGCAATCTACTGTAAAATCTTGCGTATTCGGTGTCCGTACTTGATTCCTCCTTAGGGCTTGGTCTTCTTCTTATACCTCTTTTACCCTATGCTCAACCCCCCTTTTCTCATACATCATACTTCCAGATACTCCATTACCCGTTACACTTGTGACGGCAATGCCCATATATATAAGATCTCAAAGTACTGCCCATCATCTTTTCTCTTCTCCCTTGTGTTCGCCAAACCGGCTTGGGGAACCTGCTCGCAGCAGACTTGACAAGGATGCACCTTCGTGTATTATAACGGGCTACCTAGAGCATCACTCCGCACTAGCACGCGCTTCGACCTATTGAGAAAGACGACGAGATTGCTATTTCGTACATGCCGGACGAAGAATCCTCGCCCATATATGCCTCTCAGTCGCCTTCCCGTGTACGACGGTGGCGGATATCTCCAAGGGTACCCTTACCAGGTGTGCCTCGGTGTACCATGATAGCAAGCAGGCCGATGTACCGACTACTCAAGGGCATGGCCATATTGTACGGCTTCTCAAGTAGACGATAATCAAAAGTGGAATAACAGACAGAATCTAAGAGAGGATAATAGCAGC